>CATQJL010000112.1:5987671-6056456 GCA_958299035.1 Cylicocyclus nassatus | reverse complement strand
AAGCAGTGGTATCAACGCAGAGTACTCGTAATCCTACAATAATGAAAAGTGGTCGATGATTCGCTCCGTGATATGGATCTGAGTTAAACCTCGCTCTATAGAATGGTGCCTCAAGCTCGGCGAAAGACATGAAAGCAAGAGAGTTATTGACGACCAAACAGTGTTAACATTTTTTTGGGACACCCTGTAGAAGCGGTGGAATAAAATTACTCAAATCTCAATTCTCCTGAATTTCGTAAAAAATCTGAAACTTGCAACGAGAATCGAGGCAGTCGATATTATGGCTTTTACTAGCTGCTCATTCTAACTGAGCAAAGTTGTGCTGACTGAATATCTTTACTCTATGACTCTATCCTGTAGTAAAGTTCGATCAGTTCAGGTGAACTAAACTTAACCCACCAGTTGAGGTTGCGTCAGGTGAAATGATGACCGCCCACCTCCCCATGTTATAGGCATGGCAAGTGAACTGACAGTTGACCATCCGTCCACCTGCTGCACTCAACTGTTGCACATCAGTTCACGTTCAGTTAAGCTGATGTTAGAGGAATGCAAATAGTGTGGAAAAGAGGGGACTTAGAGAAGACTCTCGTAAGTTGCTCTTGAGTAACTTACGATACACATCAGTCTGCCTAACACTGCGGACAAAATCGGCTCAAAACTGACAATACCGGGGCTCGAAAAGGACAGAATCGATGAACAGCTGATTTTGGCGTGGAAGGAAAGCAAACGGATTTTTTTCTTTTTTGTAAAGTTTGCTGACTTTTTTTGAAAAGCTGCCCAAGGCAAGAATTTATTAATTTAATTCATTGAGTTCATGTTGCAACCATTTCATTTTTTTCATGAAAATTTCGTCAAAAATGTGTTTCTGTTTTATCCATGCATGTGTTAAGCGAAGTCCTTGATAGCGGCCATTATCGATTTTGCGATAGTGGTCGTTATTAAAGACGCCAGGCGATACAGCAAAAGTGTGACACTAGCCGGTGTTGAACCATGACCGTGCTCTTACGTGCTGACGGAACCGGCTCAACTGGTTCCTTTTTCAAGAACACACAAATTATCATGATTAGAAAGCGGTCCGCATCCGAATCGATAGCTCACTGAATGCTGGACTTAACCGTCCTACGTTCAACGTAGGCCCGCAGCAGTCGAGTTGTACTGGTGGGGTTCACTACGGGCCTATAAAAAATTGTGATTTTCGGAAGAATTGCCAGATCACATTTGCTGTTTTGTATTAATTGTCCAAAATCATACGTTTATATATAGACGTTCGATTAGCACAAACTGTACTCATGCTCAACAAACCGCTTTGATACCCTCACGAAGGACATGACCTACTCTTTCGAACAAAAATTAAAGCAAGTAGATTAATTGCGAAAATTGGAAGTTATGAATTTTTGAAATGTGAGACAGAAATTTTGCACCAATCTAATGTCAACTCTCGTATGGGTAAGTGTTTCCGTTCAGACCGCAACCTTGATCAAACGGCGCCGCCCTACTCCCGCGGTGCTCGAACGTAAGCGCCTGACAATGCAGAAGTTCAGTTAGCGAAATCAACCAAATATAAGTCTGCAACATGTGCAAAACCTGGTCTCTCAATTATTGTATTATGCAAAATAACGCATTCTTTGCTTAGATGATTGAAAATGTTGGTAACTCGAAAAATCTATTCACTTATTAAAACGCAAGATTTGATAATGGTTTTTTTACAGAAGATTTTTGTGTGTTTTAATTTGATTTAATTTTGACATCTGCAAAGGACCCAGAGCCCGATCTCTGGTTTGGGATCTGCTGCTCTTCCGGATGAATGCTCACAGGAGGCATAACTTGCTTAAGTACAGTTTAGAGTTAAGAACAACATATTTGAAGCAGCACCTCAAGCTTATTTTGGAACACGGCGCCCGCTTGATCAGGGTTGCGGGCTGGACGGGAATACTCACAAGAGAAGGACCCTCGGTCGAAGTGGGGACCCCACACATATGCAAATCATTGTGTTGGTCTTGAGGCACTACTTGCGTACCAAATCCGTGCGCTTGCATACCAAATCCGTGTTCCTTAGCTGCGGAGGGCGGACCCAGAGTCGAAAGTGCGAAATGTTGTAAGCTATATATCGTCTAAATTAGCGTGAGATGCTGATTTCAAATCTGTATCCATTATCTGCCAAGCGTTTCTCTAAAAGGAGTTATGAGCCTCGGTTGCTCGCTTTCGTTAAGTAGGATCCGCTCCTGAAAACCAGGTGTGGTCCTGGTGTAGTGGATAAGCGCGGAGCCTATGGAGCAGATGGTCGAGGGTTCGCATCCTTTCCCCGTTTAACACTTTTGCAAGTTAAGAATATGTTTGTTTTGCGCTATGAGGGGTATCCCGAGCACATGTACGGACTTCAGATCATATTCTACTGCTGAAAAGTTGGGATTTTCGCAATTTTTCTTTCATCAAGATTTTAGCCGCTGGTATGACAGATAAGATAACACCAAGATAACACCACCAACTGTGCCGAAAACATTATGCAAGAAGTAAAGCTCCTTCTTGTCATCATATATCCATATATGTCCAATTTCTTGTTCAACATGTTTACGTTTGTCTCAACCAGATTAGCAACTCTGCAGATCGATCACAAATTTTTCATGATGTATACCTCTGCTTTTAGATTTAAGCATAAAAAATCTTACTCAAATACTGCTTCAAATTCCATATTCTATATTGAGAGCAGGCACACTAGCACATTGTCGCACACATACACTAGATTTGATTCCATTGACTGTCATACCAGCGTCTAGAACCTTGGTGAAAGAAAAATTGCGAAAATCCCAACTTTTCAGCAGTAGAATATGATCCGAAGTCCGTACATGTGCGCGGGATACCCCTCATAGCGCAAAACAAACATATTCTTAACTTGCAAAAATGTTAAACGGGGAAAGGATTCGAACCCTCAACCATCTGCTCCATAGGCTCCGCGCTTATCCACTACACCAGACGACCACACCTGGTTTTCAGGTGCGGATCCTACTTAACGAAACTTGACATGTCAGCAACCGAGGCTCATAACTCCTTTTAGAGAACCGCTTGGCAGATAATGGATAGATTATGGATGGACTATACAGATTTACAATCAGCGTCTCACGCTGATTCAAATAACGTATAGCTTACCTCATTTCGCACTTTCGACTCTGGGTCCGCCCCTTGTCAGTGATTTTCTGGGAAAAGTTACGAGTGATGGTTTCCCTAAGATAACCACGGATCGCTTAAATTAGCGGCGTTGAGAAATGTCAGTTGTGGAGGGGTGTTGAATGTTTGGAACATAAGTATTCCGAACTTTTAACCACTTCTTCATAGTCTCCACAGTTATCTTCTAGGCCATTCCTCCATAAATGACAATTCTCGGCGCCGCTAACTTAAACAATCCGTGGGTCATTCTGGGGAAACCATCGCTCGTGAATTTTCCCAGAAGATCACTAAGCAGCTAAGGAATACGGATTTGTTATTAGTGCCCCAAGACCAGCACAATGATATGCATCACTTGCGGGGACCCCGCTTTGACCGAGAGTCCTTCCAATGTCAGAAGGGAGATCGATACATACCGCCCCAGGTGTCAGAAGAGCGGTGATACATGTGCAAAAATAGTAGCTTGTGACAGTCTTCGAACTTGATCTATACTTTGTATTTTATTGTATTTTTGGGTAAAATCTAGTGAAAAAACTAGATTTTCCAAAGCAATGGCTCGAGTGCAAATCTAATAAACAAAACATGAGCCCAATGAGATTTGTCTGCACTGTCATTGCTGACAGTGCCCTATTACAATTAAGGACAATCTCATCTATTAATTACTGAAAGCTTTTGTGTAGCGATTTGTGTCTTCATTAGTTTTATTGGTTCGGTTCAGTACAATGTTCTTCAGCAGCATTTCAAATAGTAGCTCAGTTGCGCACGAAATTTCGACGAACAGTTGACTTTCATAGAGTAATGAATTTTCCACTGCAAAAGCACTTTATTTTTATTGGATTTTTGCTTTCTTTGGAATGAATGCCGGAAAACAACAGAGCGGGAGATCGAACCTGCATCAGAACTGTACCAAATCTCGTTCCATCTTCGAAGCAGCACAAACGAGCTCCTCAAAGGCAGCGTCTCACCAGATTGAGGAGGGGGGGGGGGGTGCAGGAGGAACCAGAGGCCTTACCCCTTACTGCATGTATCCGAGGGAGAAAGGGGAGGAGCTGGCCGCGTGCCCAGAAGGATCTGCCGACCTTCCAAGCTCCGCCCTCTGCTCTGAGTTTGGGTCTTGTCTTTTTTTACTCAAGAATTCCCTGAAGAAGAAGGCTAGTTTAAAAGACCTGGGGTGGAGACACAAGGAAGAGAAAAACAAGTTTGTGACCAATTTTGAAAGGCGAATTTTCTGAATGTACTTTTGTATGAATTCACATCAATGCATTTCTAGCATTGTTTTAAAAGCTGGAATTGATGAACAATTTATAGAGAGATGAGAGCTTCGGCTCAATTTCAAATTTTTCATGAACTTCTCTTTTGCGAACATCCTACTTTTTGCTCCAACTCTTGAATGGCTTCGCAGAAAACTTACTCTATGTTGCATTTTATTTTCCTAAGATGACTTTCTCACTCTTTTACCATAGCAACTGTTGTAGTTGTACTTGTGCTGATCGACAGCCGATTGTTGACCTTTGCAGGATCAGGCCATCGTCTGATGAACCAGCAAAACTCATGATTCACTTTTATCGTTGTGTAGGATTTTCTTATGCCGAAACCAGGTTAATTGGTGGAACTTTATTGACTCAACGTTTCGAACAATTTATCTTCGTCAGGAGTCTGAAAAGGATCGTAAGTATTGGATCGTAAACATTCGTACTTTTACTACACCTCCAAGCATCTCGTCAAAGCTGCCCGTTTAGACCTTCCCTAGTGCAATGTACTGAAAAGCAAAACGAGAGTGCCAACCTCAGTCCACCATAAGACCAGTAGCTCGCACAACTGTGATGGATGTAACTGAGTTTATATTCAGAGTGTCAAATTGTACATATATATAGTTATAGTTATATATATTGTTATAGACATAAATCAAGTGAAAACTTTATTCTTTGTTAACTCCAACAAATGTATAACTCGGGGAGGGGGAGGGGAGAGGGTTCAGAAAAAGGGTGAAAAAAATTTGCGAGAAAAACGTTGAAAAGTCGTTTTTCAAAAAAGTGAACTTGCGCAAGTATCGTCGATTCGTTGACCGGGTTAAATCTCTATCCTTTTCGTTTAGCATGACCTGTAGGAAAGCTTTCTCTGCGTCGGCTATTCCCACGTATGCTTTCAGGCAAAATCTCAGTAACATGCCATATAATTCTGGTAAGATGAGAGGTCCTTGATGAAGTGCATCGTTGAGAGATGGACACCCCTTGAAATGTGACGATGCATCGAAAACTATTCGTAATTTGGTAGTATGTTTAAGAGGAGTGATGACTGGTTGATGTGGCAAATAATGAATTAGCTTCATTTTCGCATCATCTGCTTCGGAATCTCTCACTTCTTCAATGATTCCTTTATTCAGTTGATCTTGAAAGACGTCGTGATATTGTTGAAAAAGATCTGATTTTGCTTGCAGCATTTTCAAAACTCTGGTAAGTCGTCGATAAGCTATTGCTTTATTTGTTAGTAATTCATCGCAGGTTTCCTTGAATGACAATCGCACATAATAGCCATCGTCACGTTTTTTTATAGTATCGTTAAAAAATTGCAACACTTTTTGATTTGTTGATGCTTTTTCTGAAAATTTTGACCCTGTAGACTCCTCTATGCCTGAGGAATCTAGAGACCAGTACTGATCCCAAAGACCGCGCTCATTTGTTTCTGGTGTACACAACATTGCAGTAAATGCTGATAATGAGTTTTATCCTCATTGCACTTGATGCTCGCACCATGTTGTCGCCCACTCAATAGATACCCTATTTTCGATGGTATCGCAACTTATCCCGAAGGAAGTGTTTGCTGAGAATTCGGTGTATTCAATAAGGGCCATAGCTGGTCACATTCCAAGAGAATTTGGGGATTAATTTCGCTCTTTTCAGATCTTGATAAGGTGATATTACGATTTCGTAGGAATTGAATATCTTGCTCTGAAAGCGAAGCAAATTTTATATTTTCAGTGATGGTGTGTGTTCGACAAAGTATAAGATCATGGATCCCCTTGTAAGTCCCAGATTTGGAGTGGTGAAACTTCATAACGTTTCTTTCGAGGAACACTGTCTCCAAATCTAAAGACCGCTAGTTCGATGCTACCTATTTTGGGTAGTTCTAGTTCTTCTGCAAATTTCTTCTGAATAAAAGATTTGTCAGCCCCTGTGTTCAGAAGTATTTCTACTCTCTTCATCTCTCCTAATTTCCTTTGCAATTTTGCCACCCTCGTCAGAAGGAATACGTTATTGTGGAGAGTGAATTTTTTTGTTAGTAACGTGAAGACTGGACGCCTGGGTCGCCTCTGCTTCTTTTACGTCCTCTGATCCTGTGAAAATAGTGCCATTTTCAATTGCGTCGTTCTTGTCAGTTCAGTTCTGTTTCTTTTGGAGAACTGATTTGGAGCTGCTACCCGTTTCGCAGGACAGAGAGAAAGAAGTGATGATTTTTCCCCTCGCATAAGTTGCATGGTTTGCTGTTGCAGTCTCTCACAAAGTGAGTTGATCTCGCACAGTTAAGGCATCTCTTATTTTTTATCAAATAGTCCGTTCGTTTTTGTATGGTGTCAAATTTAGTGCAATTTAAAGAGCTATGATTTGCTGCATTACAATAAAGACATCTTGGAAGATGAGCAGAGGATTTTCCCATTTTCGTTGGAACCCTGTTTTCATCTGTCCCTGTGATGTATCGTCATTTTTCAATATGTCCATTACTTCCTCTTCCGACATTATTATTTTATCTAACTGATCTAGAACTCGTCTCATTGACCAGTTTCTCTCGTTTTTTTACACCTGCGATTTCACAACCTTTCTCTGAAGGTTCTGATTCAATTTTCGCAGGACTTTTTGAATGACGTAAAACCCGTTCAAAAAACGTCTTTCTGTTCTAACTGCATGGTCAATGCAGTCAGATATTCCAGTAGTCTTCTTTGATCAGCGATATGGGGACTTTTCGCAATCGCCTTATCTAATTTGATCTGCAAATCATAAACAATTTTGGATTTATCCCCAAATTTCGCATGGAGTGCATCGATCGCTGCATCGTAATTTTCTTCCGTTACCGGATATCTTTTTATTACATCCTTAGCCTCCCCTCGGAGTGTTCGCAAGAGATAGTCAAACTTCTGTAAGTTTGAAAGCTTTTGATTATGGATATTTGCGTTAAAAAGAGTCCAGCAGTTTTCAAATTCACTAAGTTTTCCACTGAATGTGGGAATGGGTATGATTGGTAACTCAGTCTTCGTTTGTAAAGATTCTTGAGTTGATTTTCGTAAATCTATTAGGTCGTTCCGAAAGTAATGTCGCCTTTTTCAAACGAACGCCACCTTCACGGAATCAAGATTTTCAAGAGATCTTAGGAGCATTCGATGTAGCATTTCATCGTCTTTCTAATGGTTGTAATCTCGTTGCACAATATTCAGTGAGCTCTCGAAAAATCACCAAAATCTGCGACTCATGCTTTTTGCCATGGTCAAGTTCGGCTATTTTTCTAAATTTTTGTACCTATTTTCAGAAGACGAACAAGCAACAGTTAGATAGAGCAGACCCTACAGGACACAGAAAAAATTTTTTCTTTTTCTTAGCTTGCTTCTTAAAGTTTCTGGAATCAGTTTTTCAATGCCATCAAATTCCATATTTGGTCAACTCAAACCTCAGAGAACAACAACCGGCAAACAGCTCGGGTTTCATTCGACGCAGCTTTTTCGCCTCTTTCTACCAGCTGTTTTTTGTTTTCGATTCATCAAGTTCTCCGGCATAAAATCACCATAATGCAGGTTTTCAAGGGCGCCCCAGGCTCTAGGAATTTTCGAAAGTTGCTAATCTGAAGCGATGAATGCTCATTTGGTTTGCAAAGTTAGTGTCAAACCATGATCCATTTTTGTAAGTTTCAAATTCCGAAGATTTATTGGTGTTTGATGCATTTGTGTCTGAGACGAGCTTGCTAAAATTCGGTGGTTTCATCAAAAAATCTATACAAAAATTATGACGAGCTCTGGAAAGTAGAAAAAAGTTGTGCTGTTTTCTGTAGGGGGTTGCTCTATCCATCCATTACTTGGACTCCTTCCAGGGATTGTGATAAAAATTTAGAAAAATTGTAAAACTTGACCTTCTCAAAAAGCATGGGTCGCAGTTTTTGGTAATTTTTCAAAAGCTTATTGATTATTATGCGATATTTCTATAATTATTAGAAAGAGAATGAAACGCTGCATCAAATGCTACCACAACCACTTACACGTCCTTGTTCTACGAGATGTGGCGTACGTTTGAAAAAAGCGACATTACTTTCGGAACGACCTAATATTTGCCTTTCATCAATCTCTATGATCAGTGTCTGTGCTGTTTCCAGCGCAACTTGCGTTTTTTCGATATATTCTTGGATTTGAACTTCTTGTTTGTCCGTTACTGCTTCCCCCAGATCGTCAACAACTTTTGTAAAGTTGCTTAGGGCCTCTGCCACTAGTTTAGATACTGCAGTTAGTTTGTGGGAGGGTTTTGATAAGAAGTTGCACGAGATTTGAGATTTCCTCTTCTTGCGAACATTTCGCAATAGTTTGGTTCAAAATATTTGTATAGCGCGTCAGCAGATCCTTCTGCGATTTCAATTGTACTGGCCCCGCCATCGCAATATTCGCTATACAATCGCACACAATTGCAAAAATATTCCAGACATCAAAAAAATCGAGAAAAAATCAGAAAAAAATAAACTGAAGCGTATAAATGCACCAAAGGGAAAATAAAAAACAAGGAAATCCTATCTGTTGTCCGGATTGTGGTCCCCGATGCACCATGAAATGGGGTCTTGATATCCCCTTACCACCTGGCCACGCGGGCGTTGTTCACCGATGTAATTGAACCTTTATTGGCAGAAGTGTATAAAAACAACAACATACGGACACAATCAAAAATATGTCAAAAATGATGCAATCGCAAAAATATATAAAGGAGAAAAATCATAAAAATGACACAATTGCAAAAATGTACAAAAGAGAAAAATTTTACATAAAAAACAAAACGATCGCAAAACAGTTACAACCACAACTCAGCATTCTTGCCCTATAAACACGCTATAGCAAGTTACTTTATCAATGACAAACGCGCTATGCTATGAGAAGGCTGCCTCGATACCACTCAATAATTCTTTACTCTTTTTATTTTCTCATAGACAATCGCAAATCTTTCGCGCAGTCATGTTTTAAAAGCGCGATGCTTCCCTTTTATCAGGTTTCACAGCAATAACTGCGCTTACCGTACTTTCAGCTCGCCCAAAAATCGCGTAACCGCGACATATCTAAAAGAATCTTCTGTTTTACAAGGAAATCACATGAACACTCTAAAAAGAAGTCGAGAGGAACTCTTATTCTGCCCGTTTCAATTTTCGTCGATTCTCAGTGAACAAGGCAAAACGCCATCTTCATATTTCCAACTCACCTTCAGAATTGTTTCCACCACTAGGAAGCATGTCAGAAACATGAGCATTTTTCATTGAGACTTCCGGAATAACTGAAGTGATCCCTATAGAAGTGGAAAAATAATAACGTTGATAGGGAAATTCCTAGTTTTTTGGCTTTCTAAGCCAAGGACAAACGCGAAGTTTAACGAACCTTGAACACTGTTATTTAGGGAGCAGGCCCGTCTGAAAGGCTTTTGATTTGCATCCCAGCTGACCAAAACGATGGCGGAGCTCTAACGGACACCGATAAGAAACTGTTCGGGGCGCCATAAGCTTGTAACGCATTGACGAATTAGACTATGAAAATCACCTAGAAGTTGGAAAATGTTGAGCTTAGGAAATTGTTCAAAATAAATGATATATCCTAGTAAATTCTGGAGGAGGCTCGGCTTCCCAAGTAAGATGCAAAACAATCGTGCCTTCTGCTCAAAAACCGATTGTGATCAGAGTCAAGCAAGGGTTGTGGCACACGATCGCTGGTTACGACCCCCCCTGATTGCTGTCTTAATAAGACCCCCCCCCTGAACTATATACCTAAGATAGCATTACCAGAGTTGAGAAAGAGGTCAGGCACAAGTCTTTCGAAATCCCCCCCCCCTCCCAAAAGCCCTCAAAGTGTGACATTCTGGAGGACACCATCTTTTTCTAGAGAGTTTCAGATTTCTGAGGGCTGTACGCCCGATTTTCTGTGACACTACTTTACAATCACACGTAATTTGACGGCTGATTTTGATCTGAATGGGCATATTGAAAGGGCCATAATTTTCTTATGGGTGGGGCGTTCGGCTCCAAATTTCCAATGTAGCAAGAAGAAGCTATGCGCTCAATACTCATACCAGCAATGGAGCGCTTTCTGGATTTTGAAGGCAAGTTAAGGGGGTGCGGCACACCCCCTTAAAAGCTGCGGCAGCCGCAGCTTTTAAGGGGGTGTGCCGCACCCCATTAACTATATCAAAAGAAATTTTTAGCGGACAGTATTTATATGAATCGATAGCCTAAACCTTGTAGATTCCATGGGACTGTTTGGAGCCTGATTTGTCTTCTTAGCTCTAAGTAATATTTGGTGAAAGCACAGTGATCAAAAGCGAAAATGGGAAAAACGAGATTTTGGTTCGCTTCTCATTCCACAGTTTGCAGGTCTTCTGAAGCGGAATTCCTGAGGTGGACAAAGAAGGAATAGTGCTTTGTCTTAAGTGCAAAAACGGATAGCCAATTTACCTTTGAAACAAAGTTAACCATGTTGGAATTTGACCATTTCATTTATGTAGCCTAGTATCTTGAATCTTCAGAATTCGCTCACACTTTGTCTACAGGGGTTAATTGACATGCTAATTATGGATATGATACGAATATCATGTTGTCACTATTATCAGATTACCTAACTACGACCCCCTCCCCTTTTGACTCCTCAATACGGCCCCCCAGGTGTGGCGTGCCGCACCCCACGCTTGACCCTGATTGTGATCCATGTAATCATAAAGAGTTTTTTTTTTCAGACAACTTCTCCATAGCAATATTGATTTCATTACCCTCTTTTCTGATTCAAAAAGAGGCTTTTGACTACCTGATTAAAACTGTCAAGAGCCCACAGGCAAAAACTCTTTCAAACAATATTGAAAATATTGATGAGAGCTTGTGTTTTGCTGTGGGTTTGCTCATTCATTTTCACAAGAATTTATTAAAAAGAAATATGTGTAATTGGTTGCCTATTTAACTCGATCATTGCTCATTCAAATCTTGGGTACAATTTATATAAAGGATAATATGCTTGCTTTGCATATTTTGGAAAAGACTATGGCATAGCCAAACATGTGCTGCAGAGAGCTGTTCTTATAGGTTTGGTCATTTTTTCAGAAGAGCAAATCATGGCAGGATCCGTCTATGCGCCAACTTCTCGACGGGACTCAACGATGCATTGCAGCTGCATCAGCACCCATTACCCACAGCTCCTGAGAGTCAGCCTAATTTAATCATCTATTCTACAGAAATGACTTTTAAGGTGTATCCCATGTTTAGGAGCTTTGGTGTCTGGGGCAGGGTGTTTGCAAGAAGAACAGCGTAGATGATTTGGAAGTTACTTGTTGGGAAAAAGTTTTCTTGAGAGCATGATCTTGCTTCTACTACTATTTACATTGCACCAAAGATCGTTGAGAAAATGAAAATTCAGTTCCTTGCTATTTTTAGCACGCAATTACCAATGTATCTGCCCCAACCACTTACTAGCGATCCGTAGGGTCGCTAGTAAATGGTATATCAAAGGTAATAATCTTTCAGTTTTAGTAGCGGTGCTAGAATTACTTTATATCGTAGATGAAAACGGCACTGAACTCTATGATAACAATTTTTTAGCTTACATGTCTTCTAAGTTTTTAAACGGAAAAAAGAAAACATGATTTGTAGAAGTAATATAAGAAGGATTTTTCTAAAAGGAATTTTGTTGGCTTTCTTGATGAGAAGATCTTAAGATCTTAGGAATTGAATTAGGGCTTAGCAATATTTGAGGTGCATCTTTGCTGTGAGCTCTGCTGTTCTATCCTAGCCATAGATGCGATAGTGTGAGAACTTGCTCACCCCCCTTTCACCCCTGAACCGAGACTGCTTTTGGTTAAGGTGACACCCTTAACCAAAAGCAGAGAAAAAATCAACAGTGCGGTAAGATCAAGCAAAGGAGATATTTGTACGGGATGTTTTGTATAAAGGAGGAGGAAGATTTATAGGCATTCACGAACTTCCAGGAGGAAAAAATAGTAGATTCTGTAGCTGCACAGCAACGCCAGCGAGGAAACTTCAGTGGTACAACGTTTCCCCCTGATTTCAGGGATCAAATAGTTTGCCTAGAGTCCGTTCATGGAAGTACCTAGTGAAAGATTCAACATAAAAAAAATTCATAACTTTTGTAGATCGCCATCTTGTAGGCTGCGATGGTCACCATTGGAACCGTCTCGTCTTCTGTTTTTGAAAAGTACACAGAATGTTCGAAATCCCTCCAAAAAAGTGCCTGGCTAAAGCGTGTGCCTAATGATTTTTGGAGATTTTCGAGCTTTTAACATAAAAAATTCATAACTTCTGTAGATGAACATCTTCTACGCTACGATGGTTACCATTGATACCGTCTCGTCTTCCGCTTTCAGAAAATATATACTTTGCCCGAGGTCCTTTGAAGAAAGTGCTGGATGAAGGGTGGGGGAAACTCTTATAATGGGAGTGCTCAAGTAGACGTCTTTTTACGATGGTAAAAAAGCCTCTACTTGAGCACTCCCAATATGAGAGTTTCACCGCCCTTTCACCCGGCAGTTTTTTTAACGGACCCTAGGCAAACATGTATTTTCTAAAAGCGGAAGACGAGACGGTATCAATGGTAACCATCGTAGCGTTGAAGATGTTCATCTACAAAAGTTATGATTTTTTATGTTACAAATTCGAAGATCTTCAGGAATTACTAGGCACACCCTTCACTCAGGCACTTTTGGACGGATCTCAAACATTCTGTATATTTTCTAAAATCGGATGACGAGATGGTTTCGATGGTGACCATCGCAGCCTACAAGATAGCCATTTACAGAGGTTATGATTTTCTTAATCTAAAAGTTCGCAAATATCCGGAAATTCAGAACCCCTAAACTTTTTTGAAAGGTTCCCAGCAAACTATATATTTTCTGAAAGCTGAAGAAAAGTTGGTTCTGAAAACAATTTTTTTGCTGATGTTGCTGTTCATCTGCAGAAGTTACAGGTTTTTTCTTAAAATTCGTAAATGCTTAAAAATTGTCTATCCCCGGAATAGATGTTCTCGCATACACATCTTCTAAGGTATTGTCCAAGCTCGACCGTCGCTCAATCTGGGCATTGTTTGATTGCTTTTTGAGACTGCTTGAGCTGTGCACCGAGATTAGTAACTTCTTTATTGACTGACGTTTCGGCAATATCGCCTTCTTCAGAGTCTGAAATTGTCGAATGCATAGGTAATCTATCCTGCCAAAAACCGTATCAAGACTCAGAAAAGATGTTCAATGCCAGAAAACCAAGAGCTACAAAAGTAAATGCAGAATTAAACTAGTGCTCACCTAAACAGCAGATGACTGCTTGGTCAGCAGACCGTATACCAGTAACTAAACTCCAACAACTTTTATAGTACCCAGTGACCTAGCACTTGACCTCAGAAGCCACAAAGGCCCTGATATATGCACTCATCCTTTCTATTCAAACTTGGAATTTTGGCGGCAATCCAAAACGCTTCTAATGTCTTGCGCGCCAGGATTTCGGATTCGCGTGCTAAGATCGTGACCTCTACAGCTATGTCTGCGTCATTATGGAAGTGCCTGCGTGCATGCCCAGTTGCCGTATTGGATTTTTTGAGCCCGTCTAGATGTTCCTTGATCCGAGTACATAGGGGGCGTCCCGTCTCGCCGATATACGTGCCCCCACATGCCTGGCAAGTGATACGGTACACTACCCCCGACACCATGCAATCTCCCTCCTTGCCGAACGGACATATTACACACCCTGGGGTCATACACAGCCTATCATAAGCGCGATTACGCACGAGTTGACGCCTAAGGTTAGGCGGAGGTACGTCCACGACTCTTATCCAATCTTGTAGATCCACTTGATGTACTAGCCTCCTTACTGCCTTGCTGAATTCTTCCGAAATATATGGCAAGCAGAACGGAATTTTTCCCTCGATCTCTGGAGTCTCAACATCGGCCAACTGGTGTTTGTCAGAAAAATGTTTTCTGGGCTTGTATCCATTAGATCTAGATACACGGTCAGCCAAGTCCAGCGAGTAAACCCTTTGTTGCCTGTCGGATGAAACCCTCACAGCTGTCCTGTACATATTGGCGATGATGGACTTTTTAACTTGCGCAGGGTGAGCCGAAGTGTAGTGCACCAAGACGTTCTTGCTACTTGGTTTGCGGTACCATCGTGTCTTGAAGTTTCCACCTGACAGCTGCATCTGAACGTTTAAGAAAGGTAACCAATCGTCCGTGGGCTTCTCCCGGGTCATCTTGATATGGGGGGACTGCTGATTGAGAATAGTAAAACAAGTGTCAAGTTCGACCTGGGTAGGGCATATAACAGACTCTGAAGAAGGCGATATGCCGAAACGTCAGTCAATAAAGAAGTTACTAATCTTCTAAGGTAATTTTAAAAACATACGGAGTGGTTCCAATCTTACTTCAGTCTTCATTTCTGGTAAAAAGACAACCAATGATGGCAGAGAATTTAAAATGATAAACTTTGATTTGGAAAAATAAGAGAACACCATTACCCCTCCCCCCCCCCCCCCCGGTCGACACTCTATGTTCTCGACCAACTGAAACACCCTTCACCCTGGACGGGCTGTGGCCACTGTGACCCCCTTCACCCTGGAGGAGTCATTCTCACCTTATTGCACCTATGATCCTAGCTATTTAGAAATGTGCAGTGTATGCGATGTCGCCCTTGAATTCCTTTGATAATCTATTCATTATATAATCGGATTCAGATATATTAGATTGGAAAGAGAAGAATGTTGCTTTTTTATTTCCTTGTCATGGCAGCGCGATAAACTCCCAAAAACGTATGCGGAATCGATAGAGCAAAGCAAGCTCTACAGAATGGCACTACTACTTTTGCACCAAGTTTAACTCATGTAAAGTTCGAGGGAAATCCAAAAAGTTTTGAGTGAACGAAAAATCGAAAATTTCGACCCCTTCAAAGAAATTCTACGGACCCCAACTTGCTCCGGGACATCCCTTTTCAAACTTAAACGTAATGTATGTGACCTTGTTGTAACCACTGGTTCTTCCCTCAATTCCTCTCATTGTCTCTGAAGCATCTCTTATGTACTGTTTATTCAGAAGTGTGCATGTAAATAATTTACCGATTTGACTTGGACTTTGTAAAGCTTATGTGCACTACCAGTTTTCGAATACGATAGCCCTGTATGGAATTTTAATCGGAAAACTTAAAATTAGAAGTTTAACGCGCATTTATCAGAATCTTACATTATCTTATTTACACAAAGCAGTACCCTAATGCTTTACCATATAACAATAGACTAGCACTTTTCTGGCTCAAGACTTTATATCAGAGAACATTGCTGGTTGCTGGTCTATAATCAGGGTTCAAAATAGTTAATAATTTGGTTTATTCGAATCTGACGTACGTTTGATTTCTCTTTCTTCTGGATTGTTCGTCCGATCAATACGGTCATTTCATATCTCTTTGATTCGGACAAAACAATGGCGCAAAATCTACGAGACTCATTCAAACGCATTTGTGTTAATTGAACGAACTTCTTTTCGGGATATTAGTTACGAAAACTCGTACGAAAAAAGAAAATTTTTGAAATGGCCTGAACTTCCTCAATTATGTTCCAGTGATGAATAGTGAACGTCTATAACATATTGCACAGTTTATGCTCTCTATCCGACTTCCATAATGTTTCTTGGAATCAGGTATTGATCCAAAGCTGTTTCCATGTGCTCTCTCTCTTCTCTAAACCTGGGCATTACGTTGACTTTGTAAGTGATACTGTGCCAAACAGATTCTTATGGGGTACGCTTATTACCTAACGTTTCGACAGGTATCGTCTTTTTCGGAGGCCTTCAATCCACCGTGAAGTCAGAAGTCTGCGCGATGCGACGGACGCCACAATAAAAACTTGTTTGGCAAAACATCAATTACGTGGTCCAAAGCTCTTATATTTGAATTATTTATGACGAGCTGGCAAATCCGGCACCGCCAGGCCCTGCCAATAGTATGTTCGTAATCAGCATGCTCACTTACCCTCCCCCCACCCTGTGCCAGCCCCAGCCCCGTAGCTCAAACTTTGCAAAAAATCTATAAAATTGATATTGATCAGCGAAAAGTAGACTACGACACTCGCCCAACGGTGTATAGTGTGCCATGTTTGGTCCGGATCGGTGTAGAAATAAAAACTTCTGTGCGGGAAATAGTACAAGCAGTCATACATATGGACAAACAGACAAGCAGACACTCACCGTTATATATAAGAATACTGCATTATCATGGCGCTACTCAGTTTTCCACTGCCACATCGTTTGTTACTTGCTGCTCAACTACAGAGGAAGCGGGGCAGAGGGTAGTATAATGAAATTCTAGATAAGCGCTGCAGCCGTATCATCTAAGCACTACCTCGTAGCGTACTTCCCGAAAGTGGCTTTACAGTAACATAACGCCATGCTTCAATGTAATGTCATACTATGTTAGTTTGGACAAATTAAATAGGCTATAATATCTATCGATTCTAGCCCAAGATAGTTATATTTTTCTTATACTTTTGCACCTCTGCCACTTAAACATAGGTCCAAATGTGAAGATAATCATCTACCTATGGTTGTTTGCTATGATGTATTTGTACATGTATTGTATATATCAATACTATTGGAAGATGCATCCGGAGATTATCAATACGGAGTTGGCGGAAAGAAGAGGCGATTTAACCTTTTCAGCAGGGCATAGAAGGGGAAGAAAACTTGGAAGGCGAGCAGAAGAAACTCGCGAGAGGAGTCGAAAACTGGTCAGGAGAGAGCCAGACCTCCCCACGTGAAAATTCAACGAGAAAACTCGCTGAGAGAACTCAGACGAAACCGTGTGAAGCTCTGCTACAGAGTCAAATCGAGACATTTTCCCCCGATTTGTTTTTTCTGCTTTTTCGTTCGTTTTTGACCTTGGAGCCGTTGTTGTTTGTTTTGTCATATAGATAAATTCCTTGTTTTCAATCTATTCGTGTGCCCAGTTATCAAAGTCAAAATCTCAATATACCACTAAACACTACCCTCATTACAATATCATAACTTATAATAACGGGCTAAGGTTGTTAACGTGTTTTTGTGTGTAAGTTTGTCTGTCTGTCACGAAATTCGTAGGACGTGTTCCAGCCAACCTCCTAAGCCCAAATTTTGCACAGCGCATGCTACCTACATGGGATTCCACTATACAAAAGCACGAGCGAATCCGTTGCGTGGATCCCTCAAAAAATGCGGGTCTAACGGATCCACTTGGCTTTTGGCCAGTAAAATTGAGCGTATAGCACGACTTTTTTTGCAAAATCAAGGATATGTTTCACAAGTTAGTATGCAAGCCATGGACTTTAGCCTAAATAATTGAACCAAAGTTTATTACCAAAAAGTATAGGTTGCTTAAATGTTCAATTTGCCAAGATTTTACCCGATCATTTGAAAAGATTTTTGCACAGAGATGTAGCCCACGTTGATTATTGCATCTTATGGCGAATGCCAAGCCGTGAAAAGTCGAAAAACCGTTTCAAATCTGCATTTGTTCTTTTGGCAAAAGTTTCGTTCATGCGAAATTACCGATCTCATATGAAAAAGCTTTTGGAATGAATAGCTGTTTACAAATCATCTGTGATAGTCCGCATAGCGCGGTGAGTTTTAACGTCATTATTGTGCGGGAAAGAGTAAAGCGTACAGTTAGTAGGACCAGTGCGAGCCTCTGCGAAGCAGAGGTGACGCACTGGTCGCATAATATTTGGCCTAGCCACTTTTTGTATATTTGATCAAAAAAGATAGAAGAACCCATCAAATCTTAACCAAATTCTGCAAACATAATGTCTGGGATGGGGCGTGTGTTGATAAGCCATTTTGTTCAGGACACACTGATTGCCGCTACTAATTTATTGACTTTTTTAGTTTTTGCTTAAAAATCTTTTTATGATCGATCAAAAGGGTCAAACGGAGTTATGGAATTTGAACCGAATTCGGCAGACAATGTATGGGGTAGGGCATGTGTTAATAAGCCTTTTTGTTCGGCATACAGGGGTTGCTATGATTGATTATTTTTATCGATTTTTGCTCAGCAGATTTTTCCGACCTATAATGGAAGAAGTTTTAGCTTAATCTGAAGACGCTTGTGTTCTGAACACCAAAACAGCATAGGCCACCTTTCGTGGCAATATGCTGCGCGTTTCTATTGTTTTTATTCAGAGCTTCAAAAGAGAATGTCTTATCAGCAACCTTAATCCAATTTGAACAGATAAAACAAGAGAGCGGTGGCGTACCCAGGATTTCCGCTCGGAGGAGGGCGACAAAAATTTTGTTCGAATGATGGTGCGTGGCGTCAGCCACGCCCCCGAAAAAATTTTTTTTACAAGGCTAATTTGAATTTTTAAAAATTTTTTAAAAAATATTTTAATTATTACAGGTGTAAGCAAGTCACTTGCACATTTTTATAACCCATATAAGTAACTTTCAAAAATTTCGCGACCCATTCTCGGGGAGGAGGGCGCGCCCCCCTCCCCCGGTACGCCACTGCAAAAGAGGTATAGCTCATTTCATTTACGCGTTTAAATGATGAGAGGCATGTGTTTATAAGTTATTTTGTTCAAAGTATACCGATTATTTGCATCGAATTATTTATTTTTGCAGTTTTTGCCTAAGAAATTTTTGCCGGTCCAAAATGTCTCGTAAAAAAGGGGTCTGAATCGAACTTCGCATTCATGAGCTTCGAGGCGGGTTTCACCAAGCTTTTATCAAAAATAATCTACCCTAACTTCAAGCGTACAAGGCGCGTGGGATTTTCGAAATCGACCAGCCCAAACAAGTCAAAGGACTTCACGACCAAAGAACCCTATGCAGTGCTGCGTATTGCCTGAGAGAATCGTGCGGCATAAGGATCACTTTCTGGAATACAGTGAAGCGGCTGAGCGACCACTTTCCGAAATACAGTAACGCGGCTGAGCGACTCATTTGAAAAATCGAAAAAGGTGCGCTTTGCACGCGTGAAATTAGGGTAGTGTTGCCTTTGATTCATTGATTTCCGGCGTGTTTTGCTTAGCAGTGTTGTTATGACTGGCCCAGAATGCTAGAAAAAAATTATGAGATGAACAAACTTCGCATACATATACTTTGAGCAGGTCTTTTGTAATAAGCTATTTTCACTAACATAGGCTAATCTATTTTCGATTTTTCTTTCCTTTACGCCTTTGGTGCTAAAACTTGGCGAAAGGAAGGGATAAGTAGGCATACCTATAACGAATACAATATCTATTACTTCAATTATTGAATTCTTCTTTCTATTCATTGATTTTTTGTACCTAACTTTCTCGATAACTGACTGATGCTTGACTAAGCACCAATTCTTTTCTCAGCGGGATTCATTGACCAGTTCAGTTCATTAATAAAATCAGAAATGTCACTTACCCATAAGATTAAACATGACCATATCAACCCAATGACAATCAACACTTATATCCCACCCTTTTATTCATATCATTACGCCCCACGTAGTGTACCCCCTCAGACATATCACCGGAACTTCCGCAGGACAAGTCAAATTTGCAGAAGTTCCGCAAGATCTTGTTCACTACTGCAAAAATGAAAACGTTGAAAATCGGAACTTCCGCGAGATTTTTATGCCAAACTGGTTGAAAACCGGAACTTCCGCAGAACCTTCTTCAAAACCCTGCGGAAATTCCGAAAAATGCCAAAGGTTCCGCAGCACTTTGGCCTGCCAGAACTTCCGCAGGACTTTGGATGTGTTGTCTCGTGATGTTGCCTCGCCAGCAACTACGTGCGATATTGAACGTGTCGTCGTAGTGCAGAGGATAGTAGGTGGATCTCACAGTCAGTGAGGTTCAAATCTCGCTTCGGTGTTCTCTTTTGCTGCTGCGGTTGGCATTCTTCGGAACTTCCGCAGGACCTCATTTCGGAAGTTCCGCAGCACGTTTACGGAACTTCCGCAGGTGACCCGGCGGAACTTCCGCAAGCGCTCTGCGGAAGTTCCGCTGGGTCCGTCATTTGTCTGAGTCCTTTGAATGCTTCCACTACCAACACCGTATACCGTCATTCACCGCTTACAACATGGGAAGCATCCAGCCTTTCTATGTTGTTGACTGCGCATTGTCTGTTGCTCAGAATATCAACTCAAATTCAATTGAAAGGCCCATAGTGTGTCTTTCATCCTCGAGCTACATAGACTAAACCGAAGAGTTTTGTGCAAACTAACAAGCTCACTAGTAAATTCTCACATTTGCACAATAAAGAGTGGAACGAAACCTATACAAGACAACAGGCGCGACTACATGCTCAACAGGAGCAAATGCAACGAAGCTACAAGTACCAGCAGAACCTGCCGGAAGCGGCAGAGAGCGGGCTGGTGTATTCATATTCTAAGATGTATTTATATATCAAATTTGCAATAAATATGAATATGAATGAATAAATTGCTTTAATTGACAAAAAGTTTGTTCTAGCTGGTTATCAAAGCCCCAAGAATCTCAAATAAGTACTTTTCAAATAAATTTTTGAAAATAAGCGAAAGCTATTAGGTCGTAGAAGTTTGGCTTGCGAAAAATTTTTTCAAATTGCTGTAACTTCAAGCAGATTGATTCTTTTTGAAGCTACAAAGCTTCATTGCAAAGACAGTTCTGTTTGCAACGTATATTTGTCTTGGGGTTTTCAGCACCTCACTACGGTCCACCAGCATGCGCAGAAGGGAAAAAGATCGTCGCCGAAAAGTGGCCTATTTGTGCAGAATTATCTCAGGCACGTTGAAAGCTGGAGAGCTCAAATGCTGTGCCTATATAAAAGTCTGCTGGGGCTGTTAGGAGACTATTTAAACCTTTAAACCGTTAGTATTCTTACTATCCCTTACTAAGCATGTTGAAGAAGAGCGAAAAGCTGTACAGGCCGCATTTTCCAGCATTTTGCATGAGGCAAGCGACCCTAAGGGCCGCATGCACTAATATCCCCGTTGGGAGTGGATCGCAGCTTGAAAGAAGTTTCATATTCTAAAGCTTTAGATATATGGAATTCACGCTGTCTATCTATCCGCAACTATTCCTACTACCTTTCGCTACGAACATACTGAACAGGAACAAGAAGCTGTACAAGCCACATATTTCAGCTTTTTGTATGATCCCTCTGATGATCCCCTGCGGCCGAACGTCTTCACTTTACAGTCATTTTTCTCTCTTCGAAAACTAACGAAAACATTTCAAATTTTGTTTATTTAAGCCAACAGTGCTAAGCATGTGCGGATAAGGACAAATGATGTAATGGAGTCATGAGATCTGCGATGAAAAATTTTCAAGAATTCATTTGTCAGCGGCATGCTTAGCACTGTTGAGTTAAATAATCGTACAACTTTTAAGGGTTTTTATTGACTAAGGAAGAAAAATGACTTTGTAGAAAAGACGGTTGGCCGCCGCGGATCATCAGGGAATTATACAAAAAGCTGAAATATGCGACTTGTTCAGCTTCTCGCTACTATCCACTATGTTCATAGTGGATAGTAGGAATACTTGCGGATTGATAGACAATGTACAATCAAGATCTACAGGAGGATATAAAGCTTTCTTTTGAGCTGCGATAACTTCTCCAGCGGGGATGTTAGTGCATGCGGTTCTAAGTTCCTTTATAAATATGTAATATTTGGTCGTCCCAAAAATTTTGTCCGTTTTTCCAAACCACTATAAAACACGAACAATAAAGACCTGAATGAGTATCAACTTCAGGGTCAAGCAAGTGGTGTGGCACGCAACACCTGGGGGGTTGTAAAGGGTTCAGGAAGAAAGAGAGGGGGGAGTCACTATCGAGGTGATAGTGATGTTAGCGACATGATGTCAGTCAACAATGTCTGATAGGCCGTTGTACAAAATACCAGCACTGATGTTTTGGCCTACCGTCGTACACGCACAGTAAGCATAAAAAACCCTGAAAGCATAAGAGCACCATTTTCGTAATTATCATGTCAAATAATCCCTTAGTGCCAAGTTTTAACGAATTTTGCGGTTTCCAAATGTTGGGACAAGTGAGGTGGTCATTTTCGACATGCTAACTTCGTTTCAAAGATGAGTAAACTACTTCTTTCTGCACTCATTACAAGGTACCACTAATTTATTTTCAATCGTATTAGGGATCCAGCTTCAATCAACCTTCAAACTCTGGAATTGAGAGCGAGCCAAAATCTCGTTTGTCCCATTTTTCGCTTTCAATTTCTCAAAATAGAGAAGAGCAATCAGGCTCAAATCACTCTGGTAAAAGTTACGAAAATCAGATATCAAATATACTTGTTCTTGCCGCCTTTGCTCGCGGTTCACGTAGTAGCGCAGACTTAGCACTTTACCGTAATCCAATCGCGGTGTTTTCCATTTGCTTACGAGGGAAGCGTGTTTAGTCGAAGTGGCTCTTCTAGACGAGACCCATACTGTTTTGAAGAGCATTAAGCGATGTTTCCAAATCTGCCTTCCTAATCTGTCTGGACGCGAGTTATGGGCGTTTTTCAGATCAAAAAATTGAACGCAAAACTAGAACAAAGTCGTCCAAATTTGCTCAAATGGTCCAGTGCTAAGTATCAGAGACGTTTAAGCCATGGGTAGTTGCCCTACGAGTTGCCCTACGTGCCGCTTACAGACCGATAGTAACTATTCAAAAAGAAAGTTAAGCGCTATGTGCCGCTTGGAGACCGTGTAAGAAAAACGTATAAGAAAAACCAACTACGACTCCTACAAAAAGATAACAACGAAATCAAGTGTTGACTGACAGCGTATCCTCAAACTGCCGTACATGCCACTTTAAGACCTTTTTTTTTGAGAACTGCCTTAAACGGACAAGAATCAGTTTCCCTGCCCGATGGATTTGCTACGTGCCGCTTCACATCGATACCTAGTTGAAAGCACCAGCGGGACCCAGTTACACAAGCAAAAGCAAGGCTGTTGTTAGATAAACGCTTCCAAAAGTACCAGCGAGACCAGATTACTTACGCACTCTCTTGTCTACACGCGGAAGCAATATACACGTAATATGCCGTTAGACTGAGCATCTTAATTGCCAAGACAATCCTAAAGTGACTGTTCTTAGTTAGAGCATTTTTACCAAGAGTTGAGAACACTTGGTCCTTGGTCACTCGTTATGAAATTTGAGCGCATTCCAAAATGCATGCCACTTGGCAGCACTGAATGAACATCTGTATATTTTATCATAATTTCCCCGTCTGCTGTCTTCTCGTTTGCCGTATTCCACGTATCAGGGGTGGCCAAGCGATAAACAGCGAATTCATTATATGTTACGTAGTGATACGTTGAGGGGACACGTGGAAGTATGTATGCATATTGTATACGCCAGACTTATCCGCCAAACCCTTTTAAAACAAAACGCGGCATAACTAACGCGTAGTTTCGGATTGAATCAAGTGGATAAATATAATTTCGCTTTCAGAATGTGTAAAATTTCCGCAAATGTTGCGGTATTCCGAGAATTCTGCGAAATTTTCAGGGATCACGCGAACTACGCAGCGCCACAATTTCCTTCGAAATGAATTGTATTCTGACTAAGGCAGCATCGTGGTCAGCTCGTCAAGGCGGTGATGTGAGGTCATCTTGTGATGTACAACATGTCCTCGAACATTCCGTTTTTGCTTTTCTTAAATTTTTCTGCGGAGGCCTTTTTGCAAATGTGTAACGCAGCGCCTATCACACATAAAAGATATCAGTAAGGACTACTCGATAACACTGCTTTTGTAGATTATCGAGCGCTAGAAAGTAGCCGCAGACTTCTTTTCAAAAGAGATAGTAGGGCTGACGAATCCTGAAAATCTTGTCCCGAATTTTACTCGCCGATAACCTAGAACACAAAGCAATCTTGCTAAGCATATGTAATTTTTGTAATCAGCAATTGTATAACACGCTGAATGCAAATCTTGTGTTCACATCGCTTGAGGACCTTACTGGGTTGGATATGGTTTATGCGTGTGCTTTAGCTGCTTAGTGAATATCGCTGCTTCCTTCCATCATATCTTCCAGCTTCCTCATTCTAGCTACGAAACTGCTTTGATGTTCAATTGAACAGCTGAAGCACATCTATATTCAGTGCAGTGGGATTCCTCGGACGAAGTGAACATAACATATGCAATTAGAATGTCATGCAACCATTCACAGTGGAATTTTGACGAAGTATGCGGTATTTAAATTTTGGGCTAAGTTCACAAAGACGTGTTTTCGTAGGCTCGTAAATCGGGGATTTCCATAAATTGGAGTCTGTGACATACACCATTTGATGGCACAGTTCTCAGTAAATTTTACCTACAGAAGCAAGCGGGCAAGTATTTCTGACAGATACGCGAGAAGTGCAGGCGAAGTTACGAACTTTCGTGACCCAGTTACAATTACCTCACCATATCTCTGCACAAGGACCACATCCACCGGCTAGCTTCAGCGCGCAAAACAAAAAAAATCAGATAACCCAAACTTCTTGGAAAACTTGCTCATAGGTTATCTAAATTGCTGATTACAAAAATCACATCTGCTTAGCAAGAAAGCTTCATATTCTAGGGCCACAGCGAGTAGAATTTGAGACAATAAGATTTTTTCAGAATTCGCCAGCCCTTCTATCTTTTTTTGAAAAGAAGTCTGCGGCTAGTTTTCAGCGCCGATAATCTAAAAAGCAGTACTATCGAGTAGTTCTTACTAATCTTTTATGTATGATAGGCTCTGCATTACATACTTGCAAAAAGACCTCGTAGAATAATTTGAAAAAAACTAAAAACGGAATATCAAGGACATGCTGTACATCACAAGATTCGCCTTGATGGGCTGAACACGATACTGCTTTAGAATTCAGATTATATTCATAAGGAAGTTGTGGCGCTGCGTGGTTTGCATGATTCTCGGAAATTTCGCGGAGTTCCGCGACACACGGAAATTTTGCACATTCCGAGAGCGGTATTGTATGGTGCGTGCATTTAGCAGAAACATCAAGCATGTGGATGATAGGACGATGCGATGGGATGCGAGCGCATATTTAAAGGCACCGTCCACCCAAAGTGAGGGTTGATGAGATTTCGGTGCGTACTAGTGTGGGCCCCCACACTAGGCAAATCTCCAAGTAATCCCCGCAAAATACTCCCTCCGAAGCGAGAAATCCGCTCCGGAAGGCAAGTAACCGGAGGTGGTCACTCCGCCCACTTTGCAGGCGCACCGTTGGAGATACTACACGCACAGCGCAGTACACTGCCTCGTCGTAGGCGACTAATCGGAGTTTTTCTAGTGTTATTTCGTGTATTAGTATTCTTAACCGTTCGTTTTTTAATCAATCATGACCAAATTTACGACAAAGTTGTTTTTCCGATTATAGCTATCATCAACATCCGGCATAGCTGTTTCTTGACGTGAACATGATCTTTCTTTATAGCTGACGCTTGTGCTCAATGAAACACGATGAACATGCGAAGAGAACGTGAGTTTTTTTTCATTGCAATGTACATCAAGTTCAAAAACTATTTGTAGTCAAAATGATCGTTGTCGTCGTTACTACATGACTATTGGATCATTGCAATCTGTCACGCATTTCTGCGCAGCTCACTTTCTATTGCTGTACGTTGATCTTGACGTGTTATTGAATTATTTGATGGAATTGTTTTGCAGACAAGTGAATCCTTTCCCATTTCCTAATGCTCCTCCTAATCGATTGCACAATTGCCCGTGACTAGTTTGCAAATTACGCCCTGCGTATATCAACGCGCCTGCAAAGTGGGCGGAGTGACCACCTCCGGTTACGTGCCTTCCGGAGCGGATTTCTCGCTTCGGAGGGAGTATTTTGCGGCGCTATTTGGGGGTTTGCCTAGTGTGGGGGCCCACACTAGTATGCACCGAAATCTCATCAACCCTCACTTTGGGTGGACGGTGCCTTTAAGCGATATACTGATCAAGTGATATTCTTCGCATTTAACTAAACTGTGTTTCTAAAAAAAACTATTGTATTAGGTTGTCCCAGAAGTTCTTGCGCAGTATTTTTAGAAAATCGCATCTTCTTCGTGTCTTGATGGATTTCTTTGGAAAAAAATTTGATAATATGGACCAAGCTCTTTACAGCTGACTACAATGAATTATTTCAAAAGATTCGAGAGATAGAAGGAATTGAATGAAATTGCTCAAGATTGGCAGCATTTTCTAAGCAGGCTTACGAAAAATTCTGAAAGTGTATTTATTTGAAATAGAAAATTTTGCGAATCAACATGATACCTTTGCCATGAATTAGAACGAAAAAGTTGGATAGTTGAGAGCAAATGAAGCGAATTCAGTTTTGCGCTTTTTGAGCATACTCAAAAAAAAGCCTGAAAACGTCAGCAGAAACCAGTCATAAATATGGGTTTTCCGACTTCTCTTGCTTTCTGAGCGAAATACGCGTTAGCACATTGACGACCATGCAGATTCCTGGTTGTCTGCCTTCTGGAAACGAGGCTTTTTACGGACCAGCCACATTTTTCAATCATAACTACGCATACTGCCATCTACAGTACACCTACAGTAGATCTGAAAGCTGACATGAAAGGTAGAGGTCATCCTTGGATTCATTGCGAATGAAAGCTCGCGGAGAGGACTTAATCCCAGGATAGTAGTCATCTTAACAAAATTCAGGCCTTGACACACATGGTGTGTCAAGCGATCCCATGCGGTAGCCATTGCTTGACACGGTCGTCAATGTGTTAATCGATAGCAATTTTGATTTGTGATGTTTTCGGATTTTCGGGACTGCGTTTTTCCACGAAAATCAAAATTGCTCTCGATTAGCACAAATTCTCACTTGAAAAGAGGAGCTCATGTAATCATGCTTATGACTATTTCGGACTCTGCTGTGACGTTTGGAATTTTGAGCTTGCTCAAAGAATTGCAAAACTGAGGTAATTCTTTCATTTGCTTCCAGTTCTCGAACTAACTCATACTGTTACATGGCAAAGGTGCCACTGTAATGCGCAGAATTTTCTTTTTCAAACAAAAATATCTGCAGAATTTTTCGCGATCGTGCTTGAAAAATGCCAATCTTGAGTAACTTCGTTCAATTGCTTCTATCTCTCGAATATTCTCATACTGATTCACCAAAGGCATATTGCTGTGAAGAGCTTAATTTGCGCTTTTATACAGACACATTTTCAAAGGAATCTGTCAAGGCACGAAGAAGTTGTGATTTTTTGAAAATGATGTGCAAACTTTTGTGACAACCTAATATATTTATGGTTGCAGGAATATAGGAGGCGTCCCAAAAGTAAGTACACACTTTTTAATCACCAATAACTCTCCTCCCAAAAGGTCTTTTGCTTAGCTTTTTATACCATTCAGTAGAGCAGGCTTCAACTTATTATTAGATCTATGGTATGGAGCGGATCATCGATTGGTCTTTCTTACTGTAGATTACGGCAGGGACTTTGAAGTGGGTTTTGTGATCAGTAGCTACATACTGCTTCAAAACAGATACACAATACGCTAGAAACTTTACGACTATGCTAGAGTAGGATGCTGACTTTAATTGCAAATCTGCACTTTACCTTGAGGTTTTTGCGTAAGTTATTTCAGGTAGACTGCAACAACCTTTTTTCAGTACTTTTCAGAAATCTTATAGAACCCTTTTAAACGCTTGGAAAACTCGTGAACAACTGTCTAATGAGTTTAGCATGATTAAAAATACTGCTACACAACTTTCCAGATTTTTTTTGGAAATTAAACGGTCTTTTTCACAAAGGCACTGCATGCTGAAGTTCCCTCCAGGTAATACTACAATAACTATGAAAATAAGTAATGAAAAGTATGAAGTAAGTAATGAAAAGCGATGCAGTTTGTTGCATGCTGGAAATTCAAGTTGATGCCTGCTCTACCCAGTAGTTTTGAAACAAAACAAAAGACTTTCTGTGAAGATACTTATTAACGAAAAAGTGTGTGCTTACTTTTGGGACACCCTGTACATGGGAGGCGGGCAAGTGGTACCCGGACAGCCGACTGCTGCCGCCAGCCGCTGGAGCTGCCAGCAAAGGCGCCGCAGATGGTACAGCAACTATTCTCGTCGTCTAAAAGAGATTTCCTTGCACCAGTTGCGCTGCTGAGGTGCGATATCGGGCTCAGGGATAGCATGATATCCTCGTCTATATCATTTCAAGCACTAGAAAATTCATATTTTATTAAGAACTATGCAATCGGATATGAAACTATACTGGATTATTTTTCCAATTTGCAGAGAGTCCTGAGTTTTGGATTTCTTTCTTATTAGTTTTTCATTTTTCCAAAATAAATATCTGGGAAAGTGATGAGTTTTTACCTAAGCTTGAGCCTGGGGCTCTTGTTGGCCACTGTAAAGATTGGTAATTCATTTCTTAGTCATTTACGTTGGCCCATCTAGCTCGCTTCATCACTAGGTCACAGAATACAATTTTGACAGAATTTCCTTACTGTTCTGTCCACCCCTGCAATTCTCTTCATCCGTTCTTCGATGCGAAAAACCGAAAAAAATAATTTTTGACTGAAGATTTCTTGCATTCGCTTCTGGTTACTTTGGGTATTAAATATGATTTGATTTTGTGGCCATTCTTCTTCTAAAAAACTCTTCTTGTATAGCTTTTTAATTTTTTTGCTGTTCACAATGATATAGGATATCTCGAGGATATCACGCTATCTCTGAGGCTGTTACCGCACCTCAGCCCAACGAGATGCGAGAAGACCTCTCTGCAAGAGTTTTAGACGACGGGCCCAGTTATCGTACCATCTGCATTGGTGGGGTACTGCTACGCGCTCTTAGATAATGGCCGGGGGCAGGCGGTCCGCAAACTCGCGTAATCTGCAAGCGGTCAGCAATTTGGGGCGTGGCCAATATTCAGCGAGCGGTACTTCCGTGTTCTGTCAGGGGGACGCAATACAAAATTTTCTGCAAGCGCTGTAAAATAATCTTTTTCAGCGAGAGCGGGCCAATCTTTCAGCATTGCTTTCGGACTCTTTCTAAGCAGTTTCGGGCGTACGCCGAGCAAAGGTGAGACTCTATATGGCATAGGTGTCATAGATGGTTCAATTACCCGAGTTTGGCGTACTTTCTCCCATTGGAAGGTACCCACGGGCTGTGTCCTTCACAAAGGACAGTGGGCCCACAATAATTTTGCATATTCTCGTGAAAGGTCCACGAGAATGCGGCCTCTGCGCCGCAGCTAATCTATGAAAAAGCCGCAATTCTCCGAGCATTCGTCTGAAATTTCGCTAAAATTCTTCCGAATTCTGCAGCTGCCCGCAAGAATTCAGCGAACTACTTTTACGGTGCCTACTTGCCCATAAATCGGATGGCCGCCTGCCCTCGGCGATTATCTGAGCCCCTGTACATAGCTGTAAATGACACGTACAATACGTTAAAATTCTCTGCGTATCTTGACTTACCTGCTTTATAATTTTTTCTTCATAGAACTAACCACTGTCTTGAAGGCACATTCACGATATCTTCTGTGTCATTGCAAAAAATCATCAAAAAAGTTCTTTTTTTTTCGAAGGACCATACGTTAGTGTAGTTATTGTGTAATCAATGAAATCAATGCATTTTGGAGGCCTCTCACCCTTGCAGTCTGCAGGCGACACGGCCCGTTAGTACCGAATCATTCTGAAACATTTGTGCGATATATACCTCAGATAGTGAGTTACAGTACGAAGGGTAGTGATTATTTGAGTCTCTGTCCCCTAAAAAGTGAGGAAAAAATGCCGTTGTAAAGTGTTTAAAAAAATAGAGATGTTCACTAAAACTGTTTAACAAAGCTGGTACGTAGTTCAATCTCAAACGAAACTCAGAAGCTTTTAGGTATTTCTGTTATTCTACCTCTCATGCTTGCTGAATTCCAAGCAAGTCGAAACAATGGAAATAGTAATTTGTTCACGTTCCACCGTTTTTGAATATGCATGACTAGATGGAAGTGTAGCCACTTTCAACTTGCGCATACCTACTGTCGTTCCAAAAGTTCTTCGCTTTTTCGACCTACTATGAAATTCCGTGGACGAAGATAGGCAAAAGCTTCAAACAATAATCGACGCAAATATTATTTCTCTTTTCAGTGGTCAGTCACGGGAAAAAAACTATGGTTCGTCTTTTTTTAGTAATTTTCGGAGAACTCACTGGTTGAACTGCTGTGAAAAGATAAACACTCGAAAAGGCATGAGATGTGCATTGATTATCAACAATTTTTAATTTTGCGAGTAAAAGCATGGTTAAAAAAGCAAAATCACTTTCAGAACGAAGCCGAGCATTTATTGCGATCTTGAGGAGATAAACAAATAAATTCTTAAGGCTTACTAGGAACAAGAGAATGTAGAGCATTTAGCGACTCTACATTTTCTTACTCCTAGTAAGCCATAAGAATTTGCTGCTGTTTGCCATTTATGCGGTATTTATACCATGTATGTAAATGCTGACATAATGGCTTTTGTAATACATTGCACTAAAGTCAATGCATTGCACGATTTCTCACTTATGAACTGAGACTTTTGAGTTACTACGATATTCTGTTAGTGAACTCTATTTGTGTGTACTTCGTATTTGCTTTCAATTGAACTCAAAATTAGTCGCATCTATAGATGCATTATTATACATAGAGACAATGCGCCGTTGGGGTTGCTTATCTCACATCAAGTGCACTTTTGATTTTCACTCTGTCGTCTTTTCCAAATGTTAGCTTAACGCGACCCGGTAGGGCGGTTTTTGTGGCCGCCTTGTTAACCACCGTATAACCTCACAAAATATCAGCTAGGATGAATTTTCAAGAAAAATAGGAATAGGCTTATTGGCCTGAAATACATTCTTCTGCAGACATTTACACAGAATGCATCAACGTGGTGTTACGTAGTTGCTCGCGACGTGATTACGGCTAGATACATAATTACAAGCGTTAAGCGTGGGGTGTGGCACGCCACACCTGGGGGTCGTATTGAGGACTCAAAAGAAGAGAAGGTCATAGGGACCTCTAAATGGGCCATTGCAACAAGTCCCACTCAATTTGACCCCCTCTACGCTGAGAAAAAATCGCTCAAAGTGGTACGCGGAGAGCGAGTTGGTACGCGCGGACGACTCCTTCGGTCTCCTCCCTTACGCGTTTGAACATGTCCCTCCACTTGGCATCCACCTCCCCTCTGTTGCTGCCACAGTGGCTGAGGCTGAAGTTGGAAGGTACAACTCGTCCACGTTGCTTCCGCGGGGCCTTCAGAAAGCGAGGATTTCGGACACTTCGTGCGATTTTAAGCCCATACAATGCTACAGAATCCGACAGGCTTGCAAAATGCAAAAATCTCGGCAACTAAATGTTGGTGCCTTTGATAGCCTAGATCACCTAGCTTTCACAGGAGTGATTTGAGCTTGATTCGTCTTTTTAGCTCCGAGGAATATTTGTTGAAAGCATAGCCATTAAAAGCAAAAATTAAGAAAAACATTTTGGTTGGCTTCTAATTCCACAGTTTGGAGGTCTTTGAAGCGGGATTTTTGAATTGGACAAAGAAGGAGTAGTGCTTTGTCTTGAGTGCAAAAACGGGTAGCTAATTCACCTTTGAAACAAAGTTAATCATGTTGGAAAATGACCATTTCACTTAGGTAGCCTAGTATCTTGAATCTTCAGAATTCGCTCAAACTTTGTCTACAGGGGTTGATTGACATGCTCATTATGGATATGTTGCCCATTATGTTTGACAGGGCTTTCAGGTAATGCTATCTTAGGTATACAGTTCAGGGGGGGGGGGTCATAACTACCGATCGTGTGCCACACCCCTTGCTTGACCCTGGTAATTACTCAAACGTGACAATTTTCCCTTTTGGTTTTCTTGAAGCGAAAATATAAGTAAGGAAAAAGAAGGCACATGTTTCCTAGAGCTTATCAATGACTACAATCTTAGACAATCGCCGGGGGCAGGCGGGCACCGGAAAAATAGATTGCTGATTTCTCGCACCCCGCTCGCGGATTTTTTGGAAAGCAATCAGGACTTTTCGAAAGACCGCTTGCTGAGTCAGCGGATTTTTGAGAGACCGCCTGTTGAATTTTTTTTCGCTCTTATCTTTTGCAGATATATTGCTGAATCTCTGAGGAATCGAGAACTCAGCAAGCGGTCTTCCGAAAAGTCCTGATTGCTTTCCAAAAAATCCGCGAGCGGAGTGCGAGAGATCAGCAATCTATTTTTCCGGTGCCTGCCTGCCCCCGGCGATTGTCTGAGATAGTGTTAGGCCGCTTGTAAGGAAAAAACAGGCGTGAAGTTTTTTTGTGTTTTTAGAAAGCTAGTTTTGATTTGTTTTGTTCAACCAAATTTCTTCACATAATAGCCATTTCAGTAAATTCTAGCAAAGCTCTCTCTGGATTATGAATCTCTTAATCAATTTGTACGTGGGCGCGTATTGATGATTTCCTTTGGTAAAAATAGCTTTGCATAGTGCAAATACTTCTGACTTTCACTGTTCCGCAGGATTGTGACTCGGTTCTCAATTAACTTGTAAGCTTTTTGGTCTCGTTCGAAACTAGGTAAATTTGGATAATTTTGGAGGTTCTGAAAATAGGCTAATGAAGTGCAGCCTCCGAAATTTGAGTGATTGCTTTCAGCTAAAGAGATTTTAGATTGTACTAATAAAAACAAATTTTCAATTTCATCTATGATTGTTTTGATGATGAAGAGCTCAACCTCATTTGGAAGATGTTGAGCTTACCATAGAAAGAACTAGTTGGCAAACCCGGCTCCGCTCGGGCCTGTCAATAATATATTTGTAATCAGCATGCTCGATTACTCCCTGTGCGAACTCCCACCCCCGTAGCTCAAACTTTTTGAAAAATCAATAAAATCGATATCGATCGATGACGAAAAGTAGCCTATGGTACCCGCCCGGCCCCGAAGTGTATGTGTGCAAAGTTTGGTCCGGATCGGTTCAGAGATGGAATTTTCTATTCGGAACATACGTACATACATACATACATACATACATACATACATACAGACAGACAAACAGACATTCAGCTTTATATAGAAGATTATTGGCTGCGGCATTGTGACACTGCCAGGGACGGACTTTTAAAGCAAGGCTCTAAATCTGTTTGGAATTTATGTTTTTTAATGAGATGCTCATTAGGGCTCGGCGTGAGGTGGCTTTTCGAAATTGTTAAAAATGAAGTCCCCGATTATCGAAAAATTTTACGAGGTCCTCTTTGACTTTAATCCCTAAAAGTAAAAAAGCTTTGAAAAATGAGACGTCGACTAAAAAAACATAACCTAAGTTGCGTTTTTTCAACCACAAAAACGATATTCCTTTTGCTTTTTGCCTTAAAAACGATATCTAGCTTGCTTATAAGCCACCTGTAAAGAGCCCTGATACTGATACCGTAGTTCTTGATAAAAAATCTGTCACCACCATACGCCTTCAGAATGTGTTCTTATCCTTGTTTTCCTTCCAAAAACTAGCGATGAAAGAAGGAATCCGCTTTGTCCGCAACTTTTGGGAGGTTGCTGTATGTCTGAACGCGACAAAAACAAAAACTTACTTCCGCAGAAAGTATTAGCAGAAAGATTTAAAATCTAGTCAGAACCTACTTTGTAACAATAAGGCGAACTGAAGATTTTTGCTTGCGAGGTGTGTAAATGTAGGCTAACAGTCATACCTTCGATAGTCAAGAGACAAGGGCTAGAAAGTGATAGTTGTTTGAGTTCTTGCCCCCTATAAAAAGTGAAGGTTGTTTCAGAAAAATAGACGAAAATTTAGAGATACAAATAAAATTAGAAAACTTAGAAAATTCATATAAAGCAGAGGTTAGCACATCACCAAATCTGAAACCTTAACTTGGTGGTTTCCTACGCAGAGTTTCGTCTCCAGGATTGCCGGTTAAATTGGGTGGCAACAACAACAAAGTTCTTTTCCAGTCAAAAAAAGCGCTGTTTAGTTGTGGCGTTAGTTGGGAGACCGAAGGAAGAAGAACTTGTCAACAACTCAATTGAACATGTTAAACATGTCTGTAAAGTTGTGTTGCACATCGACGCCAATCTGATTTTTGATGCGTCCTTTAAATTTTCATCCCCGCATAGTCGTTTCGTACGCTGCGACGTTGTCTGGATTCTTCAGCTCATCATTCTGAGCAAGTATCGTCCAAGCTGGAAAAAATTCGCTGCAAAAGCACAGAAAGAGAACAAGGTAAAGAAAAACACTCTTTTTTGTATTTTTCACAAAAAAACCGGCATAAGCAAAGAAGTAAGCTCGGCGAGGTTGTCTACATCATAGACAGAAACAAGACCTATAGAATGCACAAAAAAACCGAGTGAAAAAAGTTAAACTGAAGAAAAAACAAGAGGTTTTCGAAAACGCCGTTTTCGAGGATTTCTCGTTTATTTTTTTTATTTATTTATTTATTACATGGGGAGATCCCATGTCTCACATAACAAACAAAGAACATCAAATACAAAAGAATGCATATATGAAGGTTGTAAAAAAAACAACAGCTTAAAACCCATATGTCAGTCACAACATACTCTGTCGGACTGCAGATAATCTTTTAAAATGCGCTTAAAAGAAGATAGCTTCGCAGGAAAAGATCGAATTCTTATGAGCCTATCCATATCACGAATAACACGACATGTAAAGAAACTTCGCCTGACCCTAAGTCTGGACCTGGGGATAATTAGTTTTCTTGAACCGCCTCTAGTATTAGATTGTCTGGTAGGAAAGAAATCCTTAAACTCCAGGCCACAATTACCAAACAAGATTTTATGAGCCATTAGAAGGTCACTTTCATGCCTCCTATGGGCAAGAGATGATAGACCTAATTTCCTATTACGAGTTTTACTATCAGGTATGAGATCATATTCGAAACCCATAATACTGATAAACAGTTTGCGCGCAAAACTATTTTGAACTCTTTCCAGGTAATTTTTGGTTTTGATTAGGTCCGGATTATATATCACAGTCCCATATTCCAACATAGGTCTGATATAGGTCTTGTATGCGCTTAAAAGAACCTTTAGTCTTTTGTTGAGAGGGCTCTGAACAGGTTGTAGACCACCCGCATTGCTTTATCAGCAGTAAGCCTGCAATGCTCATCAAATGTAAGATTATCAGTCACCAGAAATCCCAGGTCCTTGATCCGACCCACTTCCTGCAGTGCTAAATTATCCAGAAAATAGACTGTATTAGGGTTGCAATGTGAAGGTCCAATGTGAATCAGTTTTGTTTTCTCCCTGGAGATTGGCAGACCCCAATCTTGTGACCATTTATAAACTTCATCTAGCGCTTGCTGCAAACGCCTGCTATCACTATTTTCCATTACTGTCGTGTACAATTTGAAATCGTCTGCAAAAGCACAGCAGCTAACGCCAAAATTGACAGGAATTTGCGGAAGCTCATGGGTGTAGATATTAAAAAGAATGGGAGATAGGACACTACCCTGAGGTACCCCACTACACATACTTCTAGGTCGAGAGAATGTGTCATTGATACGAACCATAAAGGACCTGTCATCAAGAAAAGCTTTGATCCAAGCAACAATACGGGGATGCAACCCAACACTAATCAACTTTTGGATTAATCTAGGGTGGGGTACCTTATCAAAAGCTTTGGTGAAGTCCAAGTAGATTACATCGGTATTAAGACCTTTATCGAAATTGAGGGTCCACTCATTGAGTGATTGCAGCATCGCAGTGGTAGTAGACTCACCACGCCGAAACCCGTGCTGGGTGGAGGAAAGGATTCCGTGATTCTCCAAATGTTTAACAATTTGTTTCTTTAGTATTTTTTCAAACAATCTGGCGAAGATAGAAGTGATGCTAACAGGGCGAAAGTTATTGGGATGGGTGTATGGCTTCTTCTTAGGAATAGGTGTCACATATGAAGATCGCCATCTTTTTGGAACCTCCGACCTAGTCATGCTCAAGTTGAAAAGAAATTGTAGCGGACCAGCGATTATGTGCGCTATAGACTTGATAAATTGGAGCGGTAATAGAACAGATCAGGGGTGAGAGATGAGGACCTGGGCCAAGTGATCAGTAGTTTATAAATATCCTCACTGTAGAACCATGGGCCCTCTTCCATTGCTGCGAATGCTTGGTTACCACACACAACCTCTTCAAATGCCTGTTCTTGGAAAACTTTTTCGAAAACACTAGCGAAACATTCTGCTTTATCAAAGTCATTAATTAATACTGACCCAGCCTCAGACACTAGAGCGCCAATTTTACTCCTTTCCTTAAGTCGGGAACCCACAAATTTGTAGTAGAGAAATTTATTGCCTGAGGAAACAACTTTTTTTTCCACAGCTGCATAGTACTTTTTTAATCGATTAGACAAGTGGGTATTTATGCGTCTGAATTGTTCCCAGTGAAGGTTACTACCGGTACTCATAGCTTTTTTCCATGCGAAAATCTTCTTTACACTGTAGCCTTTGAAGGTAGTTTGGTAGTACTGTAGTACGCAGTGGAAGAGAGACCCATGGGACGAATAAATCAATAGCATGATGCAAGATGCATAAAAATATCTCGTACATAGCATCAACCGACTCCACCGAGTTGAAGGAGCCGTACCAATCAATACCACTGAGGTAATCGATAATTCCCTCATTATCAGCATGTTTAAAATCCCTACGAGTAATATATTCCGGGCTGTCGACGTAGTCATGAAGAGTGAATAATACTGTTGCGTGATCGCTTACACCCATTGGAGCAACAACTCTAACCCCTGTAATGAGATGGCTATCGTTGGTAAAGACTAAATCCAATCTAAATCCTAAAAAGAAGTTCCGCGACGTTGTCAGCGTGAAAATAGAGATCAAGAGCTTTAATATGATATATAGATTATCGAAATTGGGCTCCGAACAACGAAGAAAAGGGTACCAGAGCCAAATGCCCCGCGCCCCGCATTTGAGGTAGCGAGGTAGCGCGCAGCGCGCGGAGACGCAGACGAGCAGCGGAGACAGACCAGAGCCGACGGGGCATTTGGCTCTGGTCGTGGATCTTCGCAGGATCTCAACGAAATCCTGCAGAATTATTGTTGTGTTAATGTCTGATCAGTTATTTTCTCGTATGATCTGCCCTCGCTGAGGCGCCTGCGACCTCAATGCGCGGGAAATGAGCGCTATAAAAGGCGCTCGCTGTTAGCCATTGTCAGTTCGTCTGTTCACTCATCTGCCTCTTTTATTTAGCTGTTCTAATATTTCCTAGTAAATATTCTCTATTCCTCGTGTGCTGCCTCAGGACGAAGAGTCGACGTGTCCGAAGTGGAGGACACAACAGTGGCGATCAGGATAGCGGCTACTAGCGAAGAAGTAGCCGTAACGAAGAAACACGCGCCAGGAAGAAGTCGACGAAGAAGCTGAGAAGAGCTTAACGAATTGATCGATCGACATGGCGAAAGTGGACGTCCAGGAGATGATGATGGTCTTCAAGGAGATGATCAAAGAAGAAAGGAAGGAGATGATGGAGATGTTCCTGAAGCACATCGGAGGTACGAACCAGAACAGTTCGACGGAGATTCCGAACATGATGTCCGCACTAAGCAATCGGATCGAAAAGTTCAACTTCGACCCAGAAGCGGACGAATGTTTCAGCAAATGGTACGCTCGCTACAAGGAAGTCTTCGTCGAAGATGCGAAGCAGCTGACAGAGAATGCCAGGGTGAGGCTTCTCTGCGAAAAGCTGGACAAGGACAGTTTCGAAAAGTACCAGAGGCATGTACTCCCGAAAGAGGTAACCGCAATCAAATTCGAAGATACTGTCGAAACCTTGAAGCAGTTGTTCGATGTGAAGATTTCGGAATTCACTATGCGGTACCAGTGTCTGAAACTGGAGAAGGCAGATTCCGAAGATTACCTCCTGTACACCGGTCGAGTGAACGAATTGTGCGAAAAAGCGAAAATCCATGACTTGGACAGCGATGGCATAAAATGCTTACTATGGATTTTTGGCCTGAAGAGCCAAAAGGAAGCCGAAATCAGGCAGCGACTCATAGCCGTACTGGACAAACAGTACAAGGCCGGACGAAAAATGTCGCTTCAGGAGTTGTATCTGGAGTGCGAAAACTTCCTTAGTCTCAAGAAGGATAGCGAGACTGTGGCTGGTTGCACGAAGATTGTCGAAGCAACAAGCAAGGAAGAACCCAAGAAGCTGGAATGCTGGAACTGTGGGAAAGCTCACTTTGCCAGGGAATGCAAAGCGAAGCTATGGTTCTGCAAGAAGTGCAAAACGACAGGTCACAAGGAGAAGTATTGCGAACAAGTGGCGGACAGAAAAGCACTTGTTCAGCAAGATTTGAAACGAAGAATCCACAGAAGCAGCGATACCAGCAAGAACAGAAGTTGGACGAAACCGAAACGTCATGTGCATAGCGTTGCGAAGATTGCGAACGCGATGATGGAAGTGAATTCAACTCGCGTATATGTGGAAGCGAAAGTAAATAGCCATCCAGTTAGTTTTCTGCTGGATACAGGATCAGATATCACCTTGCTAAACGAAGCGGTTTGGAGAAGCATGGGCACTCCACAGTTGGAAAAAACAAGCGTGATCGTCAAGAATGCTAGTGGAGGCTCCATGAAAGTCCATGGAAAGCTATGGTGTGAGTACGAAATCAAAGGATCCAAAAGCGAAGGCTACGCGTACGTGACGCCCCACAACTCACTGCTAGGATTGGAGTGGATCCAGAAGAACGAAGATATGTCGTATCACTTAAGCAGAATGGTTGCCGAAGTGAAATTGAAGCAGAACAATGACATTGCTCAGAAGCTGAAAGAAACCTACCCAGAAGTCTGCAAAGAAGGTTTAGGACGCTGCACAAAGGAGAAAGCTCACATGAGAGTTGACGAAAATGTTCGCCCAGTGTTCAAAGCTTGCAGGCCTGTCCCCCATGCCGCGCTCGAAGCTGTCGAAAAGGAGCTTGATAGGCTGTTGGAGCTCAACGTCATAAGTCCAGTGACACACAGTGAATGGGCAGCGCCCATCGTATGTGTCAGGAAAGCGAATGGAAAGTTGAGAGTGTGCGCTGACTTTTCAACTGGACTCAACAAAGCGCTGGAGTCGTATGATTACCCGTTGCCATTGCCGGAAGATATATTCGCATCCCTCAATGGAGGCACAGTGTTTTCGCAGATAGATCTGTCGGACGCCTATCTGCAGATTGAGTTGTCAGACGAAGCGAAGAAAATGGTTGTAATAAATACGCATAGAGGGCTCTACCAGTACAACAGACTGCCTTTTGGAATCAAGACAGCACCAGGGATCTTCCAGGAAATCATGAACAAGATGGTGAATGGTCTGCGAGGAGTAGCAACCTACCTAGACGACATCTTGGTCTGTGGACGAACAGAAGAAGAACACATGGAGAATCTGTTAGCTGTGTTTGCAAGAATCGACGAATATGGATTCAAAATTCGTCTAGAGAAGTGTTCTTTCGGTAAGCCAGAGATACGATATCTTGGCTTCATAGTGGATCGAAAGGGCAGAAGACCGAACTTAGCGAAGATCGAAGCGATCAAGAATATGGATGAGCCGAAGAATGTTAGTCAACTGAGGGCTTTTCTTGGCATGATAACGTACTATGCGGCGTTCATGCCAAAGATTAAGGATCTTCGTGGGCCATTGGACGCGATGCTCAAGAAAGATGCGAAGTGGGAATGGACACGAACACACCAAGAAGCGTTCGAAAAGCTCAAGGAAACTTTATCGTGTGAGCTGAATCTTGCACATTATGATCCAAGACAGAAGATTGTCGTGGCAGCAGACGCCAGCGACTATGGGATAGGATGCGTGATATCGCACAAATATCCTGATGGATCCGAAAAGCCTATTGCACATGCATCGCGGTCTCTTACGAAAGCAGAAAAGAATTATTCGCAAATTGAAAAGGAAGCGTTGGGAATTGTCTTTGCTGTCAAGAAATTCCACAAGTACATATTCGGACGAAAGTTTCTGCTACTGACGGATCATCAACCACTGTTAGCCATTTTTGGTGATAAGAAGGGAGTTCCAGTTTACTCCGCGAACCGACTCATGAGATGGGCTACAATTCTACTTGGATATGACTTTGACATAGAATATGTCAAAACTACGAAGTTCGGACAAGCAGATGGCTTGTCACGGTTGATGAAGAAGAATCAGAATCCCGAAGAAGACGTCGTAATAGCTGCCGTTGAGAACGACGTTGACTACATGCTGAAGAGCTGCATAAGAAAACTGCCAGTAACGGTATCTGATGTACGAACCTGGACGAAGAAAGATCCAGTACTTAGAAGAGTACTCACTTATGTGCAGAAAGGAAATTGGCCAGAAGCGAATGGAGAATTGGCATATTTTCGAAATCGAAGAGAGACATTGTCAATCGTGGAGCAATGTCTGATGTTAGCTGAAAGGGTTGTGATACCCAAGGAGCTTCGAAGAAATGTTCTGAAGGAACTACATAGTGGTCATCCAGGGATAGTAAGGATGAAGAAATTGGCTCGAAGTTACGTCTACTGGCCGAATATCGACAAAGATTGCGAAGACTTGGTACGAAGATGTACGAAATGTCAGGAATTAGCCAAGAATCCGACGAAGGTACCATTAGAAGCGTGGCCGTCCGCGACTCGAGTGTGGCAGAGAATACACATCGACTTCGCTGGACCCATGCAAGGAGTTTTCTACTTGGTCGTGGTAGATGCGTACAGCAAATGGCCTGAGATGATCGAGATGACCAATATCTCGGCTGCGAAGACGGTGAAGGCTTTGAAGAACTTGTTTGCGAGGTATGGATTACCGCAAACAATAGTGAGTGACAACGGTACCCAGTTTACATCGGACTTATTCAAGAAGATGTGCGACGAAGGTGGAATCACCCACATAAGGACTGCTCCGTACCACCCTCAATCGAATGGACAAGCAGAGCGTTTCGTTGATACGCTGAAACGCGGGATCAAGAAACTTGAGGGGGAGGAGAGGCCAACAGAAGAGACTCTAAACCTGGTGTTACAAGCGTATAGGACAACACCAAACACGAATTTGAACGACAGGACGCCAGCGGAGCTGTTTCTAGGCAGAAACTTGCGCACAAAATTAAGTCTGTTACTCCCGATAACAGAAGATGCAGAAGACCCACTCGCACGAAGGAGACGGGAGCGCATGAAGGATCAGTTCGACCAGAAGCATGGAGTCGTTCGAAAAGAATTCGAAGTTGGTGACTTGGTTTACGCTAAACAGTGGAAGCCACCCCACTTCCATTGGATGAAAGGAACTGTGATGAGGCGTATTGGACGTGTCAATTATGAAGTTATGGTTGGTGACGAGATGTGCAAGAAGCATGCAAATCAGCTACGGCATCAAAGCGATAGCGAACAGCTCGCCGTGCGACAACAACTTCATCAACAGTCCGAAGCCTTGAAGATACTCCTAGATGTTTTGACAGAAGACGACACTCTACAGAGGAATAGCAGTACAGCCGACGAGAATTCCGAGCAAGCGATCGCGAGCGATGTGCCAGCACCCGTGGATTCAACGAGATCGACGTCGACATCAAGCCACGAGCCCTCCACGCCACCGACAACGCTTCGCAGGTCGAGCAGAACGAGAAGACCGGTACAACGGTTCCAACCTAGTCCATAGTATGTTGTTGTATGTTTGTTTCATTAGTTTTGTAGTTGTTTGAATTTCTATGTATGACCGATTTCTTAGCTGTTCATATTTGTAGTTCAAGCTTTTATCGTAGGCTAGTTTTGTGTAACTACCCTACTGGGGGAGGTGTTGTGTTAATGTCTGATCAGTTATTTTCTCGTATGATCTGCCCTCGCTGAGGCGCCTGCGACCTCAATGCGCGGGAAATGAGCGCTATAAAAGGCGCTCGCTGTTAGCCATTGTCAGTTCGTCTGTTCACTCATCTGCCTCTTTTATTTAGCTGTTCTAATATTTCCTAGTAAATATTCTCTATTCCTCGTGTGCTGCCTCAGGACGAAGAGTCGACGTGTCCGAAGTGGAGGACACAACAATTATAAATTGTTGTGATCCTTATGAGACGGCCGGGAGCACTGACAACGTCGCTGGTCTTGAAAATCACTCCATAACGAGATAGACCAGCATTCATATGGCGACTCTTTGCGCAAGATTTGAGCGCAGTTTTTCGTTTTTATTGAACTCTAGCGGCTTTAATGAACTTCCAACATTCAACCGCAGTTCAGAGAAAGGCTAATTGAGGAATTTTGCCCTAGTTTTTGATTGAATTTTTAAATAAAAACCTTCTTCTCAACAAAAAAGGCCATAAAAACGCAATCCTTCGGTTTTTTTTAGTTTCTTTTGAATGTCACTGCTATATTTGCCTCATTTAAATTCATCCCTATACGGTTAAGTCATTAGTTATGTCATAATTTCCGGGGCTTCGCCCCGAATGACTTCTGTACTTCTCCCCAGGTGAAGGTTGTGTTCTATCATGACGCTCAAAGTGAAGGTTACCAGAGTACATGGCTCTATGTATCGAAGGTATGCTAACAGTGATAACGTGATGTGTACCGTTTGATTCAACTTTCTTGGCATCGGCAAAGGCGGGGCTTCGTGACCTAATTAAGGCTAGGTCATGATCAGAGAGCACTCGCGCGAGAGAGACGCAGGTGCGTCGCGGGCGCGAGCGGCCTCAATTAGATTACAAAACCCCGCCCTAATGGTGCCAAGCCATTTGAATCAAATGTTACTAAGCATAAATATTACGTGAGTTCTAAGATCGTATCATGGCATGTTTGATAACTCCTTTCATGTAAGGGAAAAGCGCTAATGTGGGATAAAGAAGTTTTACCTGAATTAGCAATAGAGAAGAACTTTCCAGAAAGGAGAACGGCACCGTTTTACCTATTGCTGGTATAGAACAAGCGAATAGGGAGGCTTTTCGAATAGAGAAGCGTAGCACATCGCTGATTCTAACGATATCGCGACATCCTCCCTATTCGAATTGTGTCCCCCAAGATTGGCTTGCGATTTGTCCCATCGGCAATCGACGACTCAAGGCATCGGTCACACCTTGCGCGAATTCGATCGCCGGGCTATGATATTGCGAAGATCGCTGATAATTCCTTATAAGTGCATTTCGTACAATCAAGACTTGCAATTTGTGCATTGACTTACAGAAGCTATATGCCTATACAAGCGAATAGAATTTTTCCCATTGCCTTCAATTCATTCGTTTGCCGCCCAGCAAGATGGCTCAGCCTGTTGCCGAGCAAAAAAGTCCAACAAGAATTCTGAGGAATTTTACAGACAACTAGCATCTGTGAATGTTTTGCAAACTTTGAATATTGTTGACTATTGAAGATTCGTTGACATTTCCTTGTTTTGCCGAGATTTGTTAATAATCTTGTCTTGCCGAGATTCGTTGATAATCGCTAGTTTTTGCTGGAAACTTTTGGGCTAATTCCTTTACTATGACAACAAGATTCTTTCATTTTGACCGAAATGGTCAATTAAATCACTGGAAATACGTGGAATTCGCTTCTATATGCGCGTTGTGTGGGACTTAATCGCTTGCGTTACGCATATCGTGATTGCTTCTGTCACCACTGTATGCTCGGTTGGAAGATTAAGCCATGCAATCAAACGCATTTCCCAAAGTAGTCTTGATGATTTTGAAGGGGTTTTGATGATAATCACTGACATTTTGCATGATGGCTTGCAATTTTTACAGTTTGCTATCTTTTGAAGGGTTCGCATAAGTTCTCTTAGCATGGAGTAGCCATTCGAGGATATCAAAGACTAGTGAGCGCTCCACTTAGAGCCCCCCTTTTCGTTCACCCAGGGTCCCTGACAAATTCGTCCGCCCCGGGTTAAGTTGGTCAGCCGAGCCCTGGTAGTTTCTGGCTTTATAATGCGTTCGCGTAAGGAAAAAGAAACTCGGCAAAGCCCTACTCACTTTTTGAAGAAGGAGAACGACCTGATCAATCCACCAAGGGATAAAGTAATCCGATCCCAATGTCTGTAATTTGTGTTGTGTTTTTTCTTTCTTTTTTTCTGTTTCGGTGCACTCTTGTGCATTAAATGGAAATAAGTACCCTAATTTCACGCGCACAAGGCGCGGGGTGGTCCTAGCTTTCATCGACCAGCCCGAACACGGCAAAGGACTTCGCAACCAATGGAACCCCATACCGTGCTGCGTTTTGCCTGACGAATCGTGCGGCATAAGGATCGCTTCTTAAAACACGTGGGGCGGCTGAGCAGCTCGATGAAAGCTAGGACCACCCCGCGCCTTGTACGCGTGAAATTAGGGTTTATGTTTACAATCACGAGCGAAGAGCTTGCACCTGGAAAAGCGTCAGATCGCGTGGCGACCGCGCGAAGAAATCGCTCGAGGTGTGACCGAGGATCACATGTCCGAGATTTGCGTGGGATATGCTTCAAGTGATATATGCTAATCTAGTCGTTAGTCGACTTCATCAACGGATCCATGTTGTTAGAACAAAATCACAGTAGTCTTCTCTTACAAGGAAGGACACTTGGTCGAAGTGCAGTTTTCATAGGAGATGTGTCTTGTCTTGTAGAGCATGGAACGCTGATTCCGAATCTTTTTTGGTATCTGCAAAGAGCTTTTGGGATTGGAGTCACGAAGATTTTGAGTCAAAAAATTCAAGGTTTTGGTTAAGGTAAAAACAAGCGCCGAAGTCTTTTCGGCGCTTGAATGGTGTAACGACTAGCTCAAATTTGATAGAATGAAGGTGTTAACAAGCGCCCTGGTAGTAATCATGATCCCTTCCAATCTCACAAACTACAGTTTGTAAGATTTTATTGTAACTGCGTCTCGAAATTTTTGCGTCAAAAGATTTCCATAACTCCTATTCCAAAAGCGCTTTGCGGATCTTTATCTTTATCTTTGGTACAGGTGGGGTCATGTGAACGTGCGCCAAGAGCCATCTTCAGCAAAGAAACTTACCAGCACAAGTCCAATGCATAGAGGATGGTAAAGAGCATTTATTTTATCCGAACAGCTTTGTTGAAATGTCTTGAATAGGTTTCTTTGTGAAGAAATTCGGCTTGAAAGAGGGAATTAGAAGTCATTTTTTTGAAAAGAAAACGCAGAATCGAATTCAAGCTTCGGTTTTTCTGGAAGTAACCACACCTGATTATTATCCTCGATGAGCTCTATAATACAGTGCTGGCCATATCTACAAAGACATTCTAGAAACTGTCCTGCATTGCGTTCTTGTTGACGAATCTGTCTAAAACTTTGCTGTTTAGTGCGCATGTCAGCCTAACATGATCCCTCAAGACGGCTTCTGATTTTGTTGAGTTTGAAAGGGGACACCTAGAAAAATTGAAAAACCCCTACCGAAAGCTGGATAAAATTATAAAGACACCTAGGTTTTTTCAACACTATAGCATCTCCTGACTTTAAAGTTTTTTGTACAGTTACATACTAAAATAAGAAACATTTGCAACATTTGCGACCTGTCATCCTTTTCAAAGAGAAATGTTCACTGCATTTTTTGCTTTTAAAAGCACCAAAAGTCAGTCCGCTTCAACAACAGCTGGTTTGAAGAGTTTTCAAGCTCTTGTTCATCTTTTATGTTAGTTATGGAATGCATTGAGCCTTTCCAATAAATGAGTTGAAGAGCGCTTTCGTAAACTCTGCGTGATCGCTGATATTGACGGACAGACTACGACCTTAACATAGGTTTGTCACGCTTTCAAACCATAAAACTCAATTTTCAAGCAACAGAAAGTACTATAATGTAGCCATTACGTCGGCTGTACAACAGTAAACTTGTGTGCATAGTTAGGAAAAATTTCGAAGTTGGCATAATGGTTCAGCCGCAGTTGTGATGGAGGTGGTGCAGGAGGAACTAAAGCCCTTGCCGCCTGTATCCAAGGGGGAGAGTGGAAGGCAGAGGAGGCTCCGCCCATTACTCCGCCCACGGAATGCTTCCATTGTGTGTTGAGCAAGAATGGTAGATGCGGACTACCAGATATAGGGTTTGCGCGCACGCTGATTCCATTACACAACTTTTTAAGAGTGTTTTTAGCTTTTTTGACGGTGTAGTCACATTTCTGACAATTGCTGGAAATTCATTATTACGGTTTAGCTGGAATAACATTGGAAAGAAGCATCACTGTAAAGTGGAAATTTCATATTTGAACTCAGCGGCTTCCACTACCATAGTATAAAATTTTTTGGCTTACTTGCTTTTGTTCCGAGGAGAATTGGCCTCCAAAGGTCCAAAATCGTTGTCGAAGTTCCTGCCGTAATCCTACAGTAATGAAGAGCGATCGCTAATTCGCTCCATACTGTAGATCTAAGTTAAACCTCGCTCTATAGAGTGCCTTAAGCTCGGCGAAATACGTAAAAGCAAGGGAGTTATTAACAAACAAACAGTGTTCACTTTTTTTGGGACACCCTGTATTATTCAGAGGTCCTTTGAAATTGCAATTTTGATTTTCAAATAACCTCTAGACTTTGTTTATTACTTGAAGTCTATTCCACTAAAATTATGGAATTATTCAATGTTAAGATTACGAATTATAGATACAGGTCATTCGAAAAATTTGGATACTAACAGGACTTTTGAGTTTTATCAAGTATAAAGCATATTAAAATAGGTGAAAAGAGGAGTGGCGGGTTGTTGATTACGGTCTATGCCCATGTCTAAGAATCTTTAGGGTACTTTATGGCCAGGCATCTCACAGGCAGGCCCAATGCCCCTCCACGTGTCTTGACATGTGAGATCTTGATTACGGGGATCTAATAAGCCATTGCTTGCAAATTCGTAAGAGTGGCTCCGTAGTCTAGTGGTCCAGTGGTAGACACTTCGCGCCGAGCAACGAAAGTTCGAGTCTCGACCTAGTCGACCCATTTTTGCGATGAAGCGCGTGGTAGCTCCTCAACAACTATAGCGGCTCCGCAAGTAGCAGTTCGAAACTCCGAGTTTCAGAAACGAAACTCGGAGTCAACGCGCAGCTTTAAACCCGGAGTTTCGACCAGATTACTACCCGCCCAGATGTAGTTATTTGAGCGGATGCAAGATTCTGCAATGTTGCTTGACTTATAAGAATAGTGTGTATCACCAAGGAAGCAAGACGGACTTGCGAGAGGCGGGAGAAGGGAGGGGGAGGGCGAGTCGGGTCGGGCGGGACTTTGCACAATATATAACTGCCTCATGTCTCACCCGAGACATCATGTTTTGATCAATGAAGTTCGTTTTTTCGAATGCTTGTTGTGATGTTACGACTACATAAATATAAGACACGAAAGAGACGTCTTTCTCCAAATTATTGTAGAAGACGTTGCATGGATTTCTCGATCTCTCGCTGTAATCAGCATTTCGTTTATTTTTTATTCTTGCAGAGAAAAAACGCATACTACTGTTCAAATACTGAGATTCCTTGCAAAAATAAACATAAGATTCTTTTTATCATCTGCAAACACTGATATGAAATCTGTTTATCTAGTTAATAACGCTATTTACAAATTAGGCATTTCAAAAGTAAGCACAGTTTAGTGTCATACAGATTATGGAGCCAACAACTCCTGTAGTATATCTTCTGGTATACTTTGTAAGATCTCTTCGATCATATGTTCTTCTTCCATCACAGTAAAGTCTTCATTTGTTCGAATGGCCTTAAAATTGTATTTGCCTACAGTAGAGGTGCGGTAGTGATATTTCAACCTCAATTTCATCAGCTACTTGCCGAGCCAATGGACTGAGTCTAGTTACTCGTTGTGCTCGAAGATCTCGCTCAAGCAAGGACAGTCTTTCTCTTTCGGCTTCAGTTTCCTCATATTTTTGCTGAAATACAGAAATTTATGAAAACATAATAGTGTTCGGAGAGGAAACCTACCAGTAAAATTGGAGGTAAAGATGCTTTCCAAACTTCCAAAGCTCTTTTCATCTCCCCTTTCGTCAGCTTTTCGTCCATAGTTATCTGAGAAAAGATGACTTGAAGAGCTTTCTCCTTTCAGGATGTCCGCTGACCTTGAAATACTCAGCGACAATATCATCAGGAGCTTCTAGAAGAAATGGTGGTCTTTCCATTGGGAATATAGGAGCGGGAGGATTGAATGTATCCTCAAGATAACACGGCATTGCTGGTTCAAACCTAACTCCAGGATTACAGAGAATTGGCGGGGGATTTAATGATAAAGCTTGGGGATAAATGACTACTCCCGGGTAGGAATTTTCCCCAGGTCCCATGTTGCCATTCCTGTCGTCTACGTCATAGATCCAATGGACCATCAACTCGATAGGAACAGGAGAAGGAGTAGCTATGGGAGCGAGTGGAGGAAAGAATGGAGTTGGTGTTGAAGTAGGTAGTGGTTCGGCTATGATTCTGAAGGTGAATGGCGGGAAAGTGACGAGAGGTAGCGGCTGAGTATAGTCACTATTATCCGCATGATGAATGAAGGCTGATTCTGAAGAAAAAGTTCGGTAGAATTTGAAAAAAAATTCAAAAAAGCCCTCTCAAAATTTGTCATTATCAAAGTCCTCCCTATCTGGAAGACCAGTCATTAGCAAATGTCTAGAACTCTGGAAGAAGTGAGGGAATATAGTTTGAAAAGTAATAAAATTCTCTTCGATTTGTATGATTGAATCGTACGGTAGACACGAACACGGTTGCGGTTACTGTCGCGGCGCGGTTGCGACGCCTTTCAGTCGCTGCAAAAATTGTGGATCTGGAAGTGCGCTGCTGCTCGTGAGCGCGTATTTTGCTTATGCACAGATATTTGTTAATTGACTGCAGAGAAGTGAAATTTTGACTCAATGGTATGAATTTTTCCTAGAGCAGCTCACCCTTTTGCGTGTTGACAGTTTCTGGTCTAGGGCCGAGATCGTTTGTTCCTGGCCTAGAGCCCGCATCATTGTTTTCTGGCCTAGAGCCAAAAGTTGGATCCTTCAAACGTTTGTGGAAATCCCGAACAGCTTTTGGATCAGGCCAAAAACCATTCGTTGGTGGTTCAGCTTGTGGATATGCATTGAATAAGGGAGGTTCTGCAATAAGTGGGAGTTTGAATTCTTTTTGTTGTCATTGTGTCATCAAATTTTGGCCATCCCAAAGGAGTTAAGCTTACCTTTGGAATTGCTTTCTATCGCAGAAGGAGGAAGAGCATCAATTTTGGAAAGCGGTACCTCGTTGGTTACTGAAATGATGTTGTTAGCGGATCAAATGCATAGTAGCAGTGAAATAATTCAGAGTCCAATAAGTATTTTCATTCTAAATCTATTTTATGCGGTGTTCAAAACGAGTCAAAATTTTCTGTTTTATAAGGCAAGCAATTGTTTTCTATTCCTTTCAGTTTTCGTCGAATCTCAGTCAACAAGGCAAAACGCCATCTTGTTATTTATAACTCACCCTCAGGATTGTTTCCTCCACTATAGGGCATGTCAGAAACACAAACCTTTTTTATTGCGATTTCCGGATCAACTGAAATAATGATAGAAGTAGAAAAATAATAACGCTAAAGGGAATTTTCTAGTCTTTTCTGCTTTCTAAATCAAGTAGACAACGGCGAAATTTAACAAACTTTGAGCACTGTTATTTAGTAGAGCAGGCTCGTCTGAAAGGCTGTTGTCATTCTGCATCCCAGCTGACCAAAACGATGGTGGAGCTCTAGCACGACCACCGATAGAGAAGCTGTTTGGGGCACCATAAGTTCGTAAAACATTAATACAGCAGAGTAAGAGGAGCTGAAAGTTGAAATACATCATGGTATTCTGCAAGAAATTTACAATAATTGCTGTTAGATAACCTCAAGGGACAACTCAAGGAGCACTAGGGCAAATATGCAAAAACTACTTGACAATCCATCCTTTGCAAGGCAATTTTTGGCAAAGTTTCCTCGCTTTTTAATGATGTGAAGAAATATAAAATACAGTGATACAGTAAATACAACAAAAATTCTCTTAGTAGAACGAATATGAATTTGTTAAGTTGAGATTACACGTTTCAACTGAACTTCGATGTAGAACTGGAATATAATTTTTTGTCGTTTTTCTGAAATACCATATGACATCTAATTTAGTCTTACCTCGATGGAATGCATCACAATTGTTTCTAAAAAAAGCAGTGAATCAGCAGCTATCCTCGATCGATCTGAACGTATCCTAAAATGCGGCTCATAATGTTTGTACATCTGCAATGCTTTACGCATACCACTCTGACCATGCAACGGCTTGATTACGCAAAGCTTCTTGACCTATGGATATAATCTCTATATATATATAAAGCAAAAAATCGATATGACTGTGCACATTTCCCAAGACATGAGATGAAAGCGGTGAAGCTTACTCTAATCTTCTGGTCATCAAATTAATTCAAGCACAGTAGAAAGCGAACCCAAGAAGGGTCGGAATCAAAGAAAGGGTAAGTTTTGCTACATAAGAGGTCAAACATGATAAACTGGCTCCCAAAGCTCGTCTGAGTTTACATTTTCACATCATGTTATGTCTCCCGATTCAAAGATGAAGAGAAATTCGTTTTTTGTAGTTCAAACCTCTCGAAAAATCAACATCAAAATCAGCCATTAAACGTCAATCATTAAAATCAGCCTCTTCGATTCAAACCTGCGAACCTATATAATGACTCCGTCGTCTAATCACAGTTTTTTTTATATTGAGTGTACAGATTTTCATGTGACATATTACCTTCCACTAACTAATGATTTTCCTTTTTTTTTTCAAAGCTTCAACGCGCACACATTACTTCAACTGGACAATCGCTATAATCCCATGGGGCAGTGGCGTACCGAGGGGGGGGGGGGAGGGGGGCGCCCCCCCCCCCCCAGAATGGGTCGCGAAATTTTTGAAAGTTACTTATATGGGTTATAAAAATGTGCAAGTGACTTGTTTTTGTAGACAATTAAAATAATTTTTAAAAATTTTCAAAAATTCAAATTATCCTTGTAAAAAAAATTTTTCGGGGGCGTGGTTGGGGAGCCGCAAGAATTTTTAGAAGCACTCCTAAAATTTTTTCGGAGTGCGTGGCTGACGCCACGCACCTTCATTCGAAAAATTTTTTTGTCGCCCCCCCCCCCCGAGCGGAAATCCTGGGTACGCCACTGCCATAGGGATATGAAAAGTAAAGCTAGGGAGAGTAATTTCTGGGAAATTCAAATAGTGGTTAGAGCGTTGGGAAATGTTAACGTTTACTGTATGCACATGAAGGTAGTACAAAGAACCGGCAGTACGAACATACGATGTTTAGATCTTGCTGGAAAATAAGTACAAAACTTTATGAACATCTTTATGACTTCGTGTGCATGGAAAATGAGAACACCATAGCAAAATACTCATAGAACCTTCTTGCATCATACACATTATCATCTCAAAACTCGATCCCGACGGAAGAAAAAGAAGCTGTTCATAGTTCAAAATTATGAATGTATACTAAGTTAGTCGAAAGTGATGGGAACTTTCCATCCCTTCTATTATCGGTGAAAAATTTACAGAAGTTTTAAACCTGAAGCTATTGTCATACATATTCTATGGCTTTTCAGCCGCGTCAAAAATTCCAAGCTTTAAACGGTTGATTCTTTTGCCAAATTTTGATGAAAAAAACTATTCGAAGCTTGAAATCGGAAGATTTTATAGGGTTTGATACATTTTTGTTTTATGTAATTTTTCTGAAAATAAGGTCTTCCGAAAAAATTGATTTGAAAAGCTGCAAAAGGCTAGTTTTGAAAAGACCTCAAACACATTTTGCTTCGTTCTTAGATGGCTGAAGTTCTTTCAAAACGTCGAACTGTAGGTTTTGAGGATCACTGAAAGTTATACAAATCAAAAACGTCGTCAAAATGTTTAGAATTTTGGAGTGTTTTTCAGCTCATGAGCGGATGAATCGGTCGCATGACATAAGTTCTTGAAACAACATAGAGCTTGAATATCACCATTTTAATCAATTTATCGAAATTTTAAAATGAAGTGCGAAAAGTTCTAATTACTTTTGACTCAACCATATACATCAATGTATTTTACATATGCAAAGAAAAGGAAAGAAATGACTAGAAAAAGCAAAGAAAGGCTGAAATATGTTTCATACAACGGAATGTGAAATCTTAGCCGTGCCGAGCAGCGATGAGATGTTGTTGAAAAGCGACGCGATCCGGGCATACGGTACCGCAAGCGACACACTGGAACGAACGACCGATCGCATGTGTGCCGACGTGCATACGGTAGAGCAGCGGATCGGCGAATACCAGCAAACAAGCCGAACATGCCTGTAGGAAAATACAACGTTAAAAAGAGTAAATTTTTAAGAATACAACTTGATTTTTTAGTTGATGGTCTTTCAATATGATTAGATGATGAATATGATGAAAAACTAGAAAGACACCATTTTTGTTCAAGATGTTCAAATAAACCTTAGTTTTTACTTGCTTTCAGAAAAGTCTAAAATAGAGAAAAAATAAACCAAAAAAATGTTTGTCATAGAAAGATCGACTTTTTGTATCGAATCATCATTGCAGGAAGCAGAATCAAGGTTTCTAAAAATTTTCTCCCTTTCATCGTGGAAGAGGCTGAAAAATCAGCCTTTGAGAGCGTTGTCAGTAGAAAAAAACCAACCAGAACAATTTCGCCTGTCTTTTTCTTCCGTTCAACAAATTTCCAAAAACGTGTCCGAGAATTCCTTTCGGCAGCAGAAAGACTCAAGTCTTCTGGCTCATCCTATAACACTACTCAAATATGGTTTTACATCGTGCAAAATATTTAAAAAAAAAAGCAAAACAGTAAAAATTCACTTACTTGCATCTCCACCTCTAACATTTCTGTGTTTTTGATGGCGTTCTGAAACATAGTGGATGAGAATATGAAGATTCACGTGATCAAATACAATCTGCATTGTAGCAGCTAAAGGTGTTGCTCTTTTTTCACACAGATGAACAATTTTCAAATCTGCCGATGACTAAAAAGAAGATATTCAGCGTTGATTGAAGAAGGATGAAAATGTTGGAATTTTTCGAGTAAATTTGGTAAGATACGAAAAGATGGTATGTTGCCGCTTTTTCTCTAAAATTTGGATGCATGGATATTTAACAAATTTAGTCGTTTTCTAACATCAGCTAATAGAGTACAGTTTGATCTTCTTACTGCTTTGAACATTTCTGTAGAAGTAATCAAGCAAATTAAGGGATGAGTGAGAAACCTTCGCAATCTCTTGCATATACTAAGCTTTGTACAATAAAATTTATGTTCATAAACGCTCAATTTTACAATATGGAAGTGGTTTAATTCACCGAGTTTGGCAAAAAAATCAGAAGCTGCAGTCAAACCCAGTTGAAAAAAGAACTGCTAATTTAGCAAGATCTAGCAATAAGATACAGATAAAGGAATTTTATACAGATCAAGAAATTTATATCTTTTTCTGGTTCATAAATAGGGCATTGACCGTGAAATAGTGACAAAAAACATCCCAATCTAGTGGGTGCAAATAACAGCGGGAGCTTGCTATTTTTCAAAAAATTCAAGATTCATAGGTTGCTCTGAATGGAAACGTTGGGAAATGAAATGCTGATAAAGCGTGGTCGAATAAAAGTCACAGGAGAGTTAACAAATGAAAATTGCTCCTTGCTCATTCAGTGAGCATGAACAACATCACATTTTCAAAAGCAATGCGACAACTCGAGTCACTTTACGCTTCATTTCAAATCGATAAGGCTGTCGACGAGCTTATCGGTTACCATGATAATGATAACCACGCATGAGTTGAAATTATACTCACCTGTGGCAGCAGCGGAGCTCCAGGTTTCATCGCTTGCAGTAACTTTGTATGGAAAGCGTTTGCAGTCGTCCAGCCCCATGGGAAGCCATTAAGGGACAGTGGAAAAGTTGACATTTGTAGTTACTCTGCAAATTCGCCTTTTTTATTAAGAAAAATGGGAGTGCTTTTATGTTATATTTATTTAATAGATGGGAATTTATAGTATGTAAAATGCTGGGAATCTTCAATCAATTTCCAAGCATGGGAAGATTGTCTTGCAATACTGTGCCATTTCTGGAGTTGTTTCCAAGTAAAAAGAAAATTTTTAGCACTTGAACCTATTCGTCATCTCAATGAGCAAAAAATTAAACATGATGTGGGCGTTGGTATGATTTGGCCACTAGGCGCGTCTCTATCTGTAAGAGGCATCAAAACATTAAATGTATAACTGACATCTCGGCGGGCGATAAAGCTTGTTGAGAAGAAAATTCCGCCTGACTGAAAGGACATTCGGTGTCAATGGGCGATATGCGTGATTAATGTCAGGTGAATAAGAGATAAGTTTTCAGAAAGATTCTAACAAGTTTACCCAAAATGAATCTTAGCGCTTCCATTTTTTTAGAGATGGTGTAAGCAAAACTTCATGTTCCGCAAGATAGGGCCCTACGCAGGTGGCTTGCGAGAAAGGCTGGATATCGTTTTAGGGATAAAAAGCAAAGAGGGTATAGTTTCTGGAGGTTTGGGATGGAGCCCGGGAAAAAATGCATCACGCAAGGCAACCTAACACAGTATTTTTATATGGAATTAACCGAGGAAAAAATTCGAACAGTTGGCCAACTTCACGGTCGTCAACCCAGCAGATTTTTGCAGCCCCCTCCCTTACGAACAATCGGGTTGCTATATTCACGTACATACACGGATATCCCCTTTCATTTCCCCTCTGCTCCACCTCCTCATCTTCTGGAGACGTCGCAAGTGCTCAACGCTACCCTATCAATCCCAGTCTGTGCAGAACCAACAATTTCCCATCTTATTATGCTCTCATTGCGAGCAGGGATTTAAAAATGTGCCGAAATAAGCAAAAGACATCTACAGCAAGAGGAAATGATATGACATATGAATTGGTGTGCAGTTGCGTAATAGGGAGTTGGAACTAAATGTAATTATAGAAAATGTAAACTAAAATCGGGATAAACTTTTCTGCCCTACTCGGCTTAGCTACCTGGAGAGCCACCTGAGGTGGCTCAGACAGAATAATGTCATAAATTTCTCTCTATTCATATAATTGGACCATGTTTGAGACGAATTGGAAGACATCAGTTGTTAGTAACGAAATTGCTGAACTGCGAGTTCGGGACTGCTTGGAGCTTCTTCCTCATCATTGCGGCGATGCATAAATCTGCTACACTTTTCAAAAGCTAAACTTTTTTTTCTCGAAAAGATACCGGACGAATAAATGCTCCTAGAATTGGTGACCTCAAACGAAGCACAGTCCAAAAATTATTTCATTCTCTCAGAAGGCTTATTTTTCTTTCTCTTTTTATTTCTCAAGCTTATTTATAGACCAGTGCGTCACCTCTGCTTCGCAGAGGCTCGCACTGGCCTTACATTCTGTATGCCTTACTAATTCCCGCATAATAATGACAGTGAAACTCACCGCGTTATGCAGGCTATCACGAATGATTTGTAAACAGCTACTCATTCCTAGAGCTTTTTGTGGGTGATCGGTAATTTCACGTGGGTGAAACTTTTCTTAGAAGAATAAATGCAAATTTGAATAGGCTTGTGGACTTCTCATGGCCTGGTAGTCGCCATAACGGCAATAATCATCGTGGGTTGCATCTCTGTGCAAAAATCTTCTCAAATGATCACGTAAAATCGTGGTAAATTGAACAAACATTTGTGCACTGATACTTTTTGGCGCATTATCGTAAAGTAACCAACTTTAGTTGAATTTTTTGGGCTAAAGTTCATGGCTTGTACATTAGCTTGTCAAACATAACCAAGACTTTGCAAAAAGTTTATATACGGACCCAATTTTGCTGGTCAGAAGTTAAGTGGACCCGTTTCGCGCGCAATTTCTAGGGGATCCACTTATCGGAACCGCCTGTGCTTTTGCACAATGGACTTTTCTGCTGCTGGGATGCATTATGCAAAATTTGGGCTCAAGAGGTTGGCTGGAACTCTCCCTACGAATTTCGTAATGGACACACACACACACACACACACACACACACACACACACACACACACACACACACACACACACACACACACACACACACACACACACACACACACACACACACACACACACACACACACACACACACACACACACACACACACACACACACACACACACACACACACACACACACACACACACACACACACACACACACACACACACACACACACACACACACACACACACACACACACACACACACACACACACACACACACACACACACACACACACACACACACACACACACACACACACACACACACACACACACACACACACACACACACACACACACAAACGTGAACAACCCTTAGCCCGTTATTATAAGTTACCAGTGCGTCACCTCTGATTCGCAGAGGTTCGCACTGGCTCTAATATCTAGGTCCCACTCATTCTCGCATAGTGATGGCACTGGAACTCACCGAGCAATGCCGACTATCACAAACAAAATGTAAACAACTACTCATTCCGAAAGCTTCTTAATTTGAAATCGGTGATTTCGCGTGGATGAGACTCTTTGCAGGAGAACAAACGCAAACTTTTATGGGTTTTTGATTTTTCTATGGTCTTGACAGTTACAATAAGAACAGCAGTTACCGTGAGCTAGATCCTTGTGCATAAATCTCGTCAAATGCTCTGGTAAAACCTTGGCAAATTGACCATTTACGCAAGCAATACTTTTTGGCCCCGTTTTTGTAAAGTAATGAACTTTTGATCACTTTTTTGAGCCTAAATTCATGGCTTGCGCATTTACTTGGCATAAACATCCGCTACTCTACAGGAATTACGGATCCAATTTTGCGGCCCAAATGCAACGTAGATCCTTTTGACGCGCAGTTTCTGAGGGATCCACCCAACGAATCTGCTCGTGCTTCTGTGTGTTGGACTTTCATGCGGGTAGCATGCGTTGTGCAAAATTTCAGCTCAGGACATTGGCTGGAACACGCTCTACGAATTTCGTAACAAACACACTCTCACGCACACAGACAGACACACAAAGTCACGTAAACATCTTAGCCCGTTATTATAAGTAACTAGCCGGCGGTCCCGGTTTCACTCAGGACTCCAGTTTAGCTAAGAAGAAGTTACTTATACTTACGCTTTTGAGCTTCTTCTGCGCAAAAAGGGCTCTAAAACAAATTACCCGCTTTTCCCGACATTGACATTAAATTGAGCTTTACCATCCCCTGACTACATGATCATGGCAAAATGATTGGTTTGAGCATGTCAAGCTCATTTTCCCAGATGTAAGTAAACAAATCAACAAATTTATTTATTTATTTATTTATTTATTGAGACGTGTAAAACAAACACGTGAGTATGATATGCAACTAAAACCTGAGTGATAAGAGACCATAATGAAACGAATTGTGATTGAAGATAATGAAAAATAACAAAAAAAAAAACAACTGATATAGTAGTAAGAAAAACAGAAAACACAAAAGGACAAAATTTCAAGGAATCCTAACAAAGCAACAATAACAAGAATCTAACACAATACACTAATAAGATCAGAAAGGAGGACGGTCGGCAAGGGAACAACATTTAGCTAGGGTTTTATTAAGAGCATCTTGACCGAGCAATTTGTTGAAATCCGACAACACTCTGAGGGTGAAGAATTTTGATCGCAAAACGGACTTGGCTGTGGGAGCTCTTAATTTGAAGGAAGCCCCCTCTAGTTCTGGAAGAGGACATGACAAAGAATTTTGACAATTCAAGTCTGCATCTACCGTTTAACATCTTAAGTGCCATCGAGATGTCAAACTTCTTTCTTCTAGAAGCTAAACTAGGTAGAGATAACAACCTTCTACGTTCTTCACTCCCCGGAATGAGGGAGTAGTTGGGGCCAAGAATTCTTAGAAACAATTTCCGTGTGAAATTACTTTGGACACCTTCGATCGCTTTCACGTCTTGAATCTTGTAAGGCGAAATAACCGTGGTGCCAAATTCAAGAATGGGATGAACGTATATCTTATACGCTTTTATTAAAACACCAGGGTTTGAACATCGAAGCGCTTTAAATAAGTTGTATGTCCGAAAAAGTGCTTTGGAAACGATGCTGTGATAATGAGTTGTAAACTGAAGCTTGTCTGAAAATGTAAAACCCAAATCTTTTACTTCAGATATTTGTTCCAAGCGATAACCATTGAGAGTATAAGATGACTCTATTTTTCTGGCTCCTAATGACATAAAGTGGGTTTTGTGTGCTGCTAAAGGTAACTCGTTGTCTTAAGACCACTGATCAACTGCATCAATACATGACTGTAAACCTTCAATATCACTTGTATTTTGGATAACTTTGTAAATCTTTATGTCATCAGCATACATAACACATCTAACGTCCCTACCCTCAAACATTGGGCAAATCGAAAGTGTAAATGAGAAAGAGTATGGGGGATAAAACCCCACCCTGAGGCACTCCGCTAGAAATAGAATGATTTTTTGAATACTCACTGCCAACCCGAACTTGGAAGGTACGATCAGTCAAGAAGTGTTCAATCCATTTGTAAGTCATCCCCCGCACTCCCACTATCCTCAGTTTGGACAACAGCTTGGAAATAGGAACCTTGTCAAATGCCTTAGAAAAATCAAGAAATATCACGTCAGTTTGATGACGTTTATCGGCCTCTAAAGTCCAGTCATTCATGGCCGCTAATACTGCAGTCTCAACAGAACTGCCTTTGCAGAATCCATGTTGACAGGAGGGAATGATCGAGTAGTTTTCAAGATGCTGAACTACGTGTTCCTTCAAAATTTTTTCAAATGTGCGTGCGAATACGGAGGTTATGCTAATGGGTCGATAGTTTCTGGAGTCACTATAGGGTGGTTTTTTGGGAATGGGTGCAACAAGAGAGTGCTTCCACCTGTCTGGGACTTCACCTCTCATATATGACAAATTGAAAAGGTATTCTAAGGCGAAACCAAGCTCCGGTAAAACTTTCTTGATAAAAAATAAGGGTATTCCATCAGGAGTAGCAGAAAAGGAGCTGGGACATCGATCAAGAATACGCATGATCTTTTCCATAGAAAACCAAACTGAGTTGTCCACACCCGGGAAGGTGGGGGCTGGGTTTGACTCTACAAATGAGTTGCAGCTGTAAACCTTTACGAATTCTTCGGCTAACAAGTTGGCCTTGTCTTTGTTCGATGATAAGGCCCTGCCGGAGTTGTCGACCAAAGGATAGGGAGCATTTTTATCACTGAGGTGTACTCTCATATAGCGATAAAACCCGGCTGGATGTTTCGACAAAATAAGTTTCTTTTCAAGGTTGATGTGGTATTTGCTCGAAGCTTTGACAACTTTCTTATTGAACGTTTCAAAAGCAGTCCAAGCTTCAGTGTTACCACTCCTAACAGCAGCGGTCCAAAGCTTATCGCGTTTTTTTAACATACTTATAAGATAGCCCGGTAAACTCTGGTGATTCTCTATAACCTTACGCAAAGGAACGAACATTTCCACCGCATGATGCAATACTGCAATGAAAAGCTCATACATCTCATTGACAGATCCCAAGGGCGTAAAGCAGCCGATCCAATCAATGCTCGATAGATAGTTCCGAATAACAGAATAGTCTGCACGTTTAAAGTTTCTAGTAAACTTCTCCGAAGCAGGATTGTACGGTACATGTAAAGAAAAATTTACCGTGGCGTGATCTCTGGTGCCAATTGGTGGAGATATCTTAACATTTCTCACAAGATCTTCATGATTGCAAAAAATAAAATCAAGAGCAGAGTGGCCCCTAGTTGATTCGTTAACATATTGAACAAAACCATGCGTGGCGATGTAATCTACAAACAGTTTCATAGAGCCTGTCTGCGCTGACCTTTTCGAAGCAGAGAAATCAACATGAGGAAGATTGAAATCTCCTAATAAAATTGTGGGGCCATTGAACGCTGAGAAATCGCTCAGCGCTTTTGTGAGATTGATGAAATTGGTCGCGCTACAGTTAGGCACTCTGTAGATCAAAATCAAGCGTATAGATTGGCCAGAGATTAGAAGATCACATACAAGAATTTCATGGGAGTCAATTATCGATTCAGAAGAAACAACATGTGCAGATAAAGTTTTTCTCAACAAAATGGTAACTCCACCCCCTTTACGGCGGGTCCTATCACATCTGTAACCACAATAAGCAGAAGATTAATAGAAGGGTCTAGTAAATCGCCGCCAAAAGTAGCCTATGTTCCGCGCCGGGGTCCAAAACATAAGTGTGCAAAAGTTTCAGCTCATTTAGTCCACTCAGAAAGATTTGTATAAAAAACATACTTATTAACAGACAAACACACTTTGAGTTTTATATATATAGAGATGATGATTGACCTCCTCACAGGTGCGATAAGGTGAGAATAACTCCTCCAGGGTGAAGGGGGTCACAGTGGTCGCAACCCCTCCAGGGTGAAGGGTGTTTTACTTGGTAAAGAGATCGTAAAATGTCGAGGGGGGGGGGGGAGCCATCATTTTTCCCAGTCAAAGTTCATAATTTCCAATTCCTTACATCACTGTTTGTCTTTTTTCTGAAATGTGAAGTGGTACGCTGCTGGATCGGTATAGCAATATTGGCCTTACAGGTAGCGTCCAGGCAGATCTGGACCTACGGAGATTTTACGTGGAAAGCACTTTTGGGGCCCTAACTAAGGCACTGCTCAAGCGGCAGCGCAGGTAGTGTTCTAAAGGCTGCGATATTCCCCTCGAAACTGGGACCCCGCGATCGTACTCGCATGGATTCATGGCAGTTTCGCGCCAGGAACCACGCTTTGCGACGTGCATCCATGCGAAATACGATCCGGGGCCCAGTTTGAGAAGAATATCTCAGCCGTTAGAGCACTACCTGAGCTGCCGGTTGGGCAGTGGCTTAGTTGGGACCCCAAGATTACTATCCACGTGAGATCCTCATGTGTTCAGACTTGTTTGGACGTTTGCCTTTGATTACAAATATCTACAGGAAGATTACACAAGTCATGTCGAGGTTCAATGAACGTCGGATTTGGAATTTGGCTCAAAGACCCCCTACCGCGCTGCTATCCCTTCAGAGATTTGTACGGCAAAGCGATCGTTTCGCAAGGCACAGCGAAGTGGCTGAACTGCTTATATTAAAAACGAAAAAGATTTTGTACTCGTAAAATTATGGTAAAATACCGCTGTCAATAACCTGTGACAACTTGACTTTCGACTTCGGCCTTTGCACCCTTCCAAGTCACAAAAGCGTCAAAATTCTGGGTCGGTAGTAAACCTATCGAAACTCAGAGTTATAACTCAGAGTTAACTCTGAGTTATCTCTGAGCTAACGCGCAACTTTTTGAGCCCTTTAGCAGGTGTTTGAACAGATCAAATCCGGGAAGCTATGATATGGCAGGATTCTCCTTAACGCGTAGTTTATTCGTGGTAGCGCAACATTGTCCAAATCGTCCTGCACAAGAAACAGCGCCACCAAACGCGCAATTAGTGTCTGCGATAACTCTGAGTTTGATGCGCGTTCCAGTCTATCGTGGAACTCAGAGATAACTCTGAGTTTGGTCAGAGAAAGAGAAATAGTGCGCAAAAGAAGAGGGGCAGCTAAAAAGTCCTCCGGGGTACATTTTGCTCGTAGTTTAAGCAGGCATGATGGGGGTAACGTGGTGCGCAGTGATTTACAAAATTTTGAAATTTTGTAAAAACTTGGCCCAGGGGGTTATTCGGTGCGCTGGTCACGCATATGGTACCCATTTTTCACTATGGGGTCATGTAGAGGTGTTACGGTAGGTTTACGGTAGATGGGAGAAAATCACGAAACTGATCGAAACTTGGTACACTGGGGTTATTCGGGGCTCTCCGATAACGAATATGACATGTAGATTATACTGCAGTGTCATCTGTCATCTGACGGGGTTACGGTAGGTTTACGGTAGACGAATTAAAGGGCGGAATTAGCCGAAATTTGGTACACTGGAGTTATTCGGGATGTAGATTACGGACAATCTATCTGCTACATACACTGGTGACATATGGAAAGGTTATGGTAGGTATACGGTAAATTAGTCGAAATCATAGAAGGGCAAACTTTGCCCGGAGGATTTATTCTGTGCGCATATCCTAATAGTCAATTCTTATCATTGCGTATGCCATCCGCTTTCTCTATTGTTTGAAGCTCTCAGCTGCGCAAAAGACCAATCCTCGTGACGAACCATCACTGCCCGATAGAAATGGAAATGAGTGAGGCTTTGGTATAACTTGCTTTGACCTGCTAAGTGTTAATGGAATGAGCGAGTACATTATGGCAAAGCAACTATAGGGCTCATGGTGTGTCATGGTCTAGCGATTTAGTGATAGGATCTTTACACTAGACCATACAGGTTCGAGTCCCTACTTTAACGTCGCTTTTGCAGCAAGGTGCTTAACAGCTCCTCAAAGCAAAACTCCGAGCTTGAGAGTTGAAATTCGGAATTACAAATGCGGAACTCAGAGTTTCAATAAGCGTAACTCAGAGTTTCAAAAACGGAACTCAGAGTTATCTCTGAGTTAACGCGGAGCTTCAAACTCGGAGTTTCGACCAGATTACTACCGGCACTGAAATATTAGGTCGTAACAGAATTAATGCAGGTTTTCCAAATTTTGAGTTTGGACTACTATAGTTTTTCACAGAAATAGTCAATCCGTTTCCAATAAAAACCAAAGCAATCAACAAACCTTTGGCAAATTAGTACGCACTACTCTGTCGCTGTAGCTTCACTGAGAAAAATTTTATAGCCCGAAGACTGCCAAAATTTTTCTTGGAAAGCCTTTAGTTTGAGAGACCATAACTTACTACACAATTTAGTAGGATGATACAAACTTCACTCAATGTGTGGACAATAGACAGGGTGCAGCAGCGTTAGGCGTGAATTTTACGAAGAATTTTCTGCCAGAAAATATTGCAAAAAGTTTGTGATCAGTCATTTTAAGTGTTCTGAAAAGGCGAAAAAGTCCTTATTTGCTGTATTTTGAATTTTTTTTGCCACCAAGAGAAATACAGCTTCTCGTTTTTTTGCTTTCAAATGTCCAAAGTATATTGTTTCTGCACATGGCGAAACCTCTGCGATTGCTTTGCACTCGGGATTTTTATACGCCGCAGAATGATAGCAACGGTTTTTTGGGGTTTGAATTGAAATTTCTCAGTCTGGAAACTTTTGGAAAATCTGCAGCAATATGCGTTTTGTAGAACCAGTCACATACAAACATTGTGTCAGTTTGCGATATATTGCAATTTTTTGCGGTGAATTTAGAGCAAAAAGTTCAAAAAGGGAAAGCTTTAGAGCTCAGCTTCTCGATTTCAAAAGCACGTGGTCTCGAGATGAATCCACTACTCTTGAAAATGAAAGCATGCACAAGAAATTAGAAGAAGAGTGCTTTCAGATATGATATGAATACCTTTCTAAGTCAATTTTGACCCAGCTCTTTCAAAAAAAGGTGTGTAAAACCTGCATTAATTCTGTTGCAACCTAATAGTTTCACTTTGGTGTTCGGCGAGTTATTTTCTGTATCTAAATACTACCTGTGTATGCAAAAAAGATTCGAGTAGAGACAGGTCATGCGATTCGAGTAGAGACAGGTCATGCGGTTACCAAACGCGCGGCCGCTGCCATTGCTAGAACTATGATATAAATTTGTTTGTTGCTAATGGAACACTGCTGGGATGAGGTAGGTCTACGATGTAAAGTCGGATTACTTCGATGTGTCTAGAACGTTGCTTAGACTTAACTCTATGTTCTTTAACGAATGACGGTAAATTTTTACCATGATGCTATGCTGTAAGAGAGCGAGAGTTGACGTTGCTACGCAGCACGAATTAGCTGCGTATATAACAAGCTGGTTGCGAATATCACCTTTACTTTGCGTTAAAGGGCCTCACCCTGAAGGAAATGCTCATCTTCCTTCACCAGTATTTTTATTATCGTTTGATCAATTTAGCCGTGTTGCACAGGCTTTCGTAAACTGACTTCGCCAAAATATCGATCTTTGGATGTGAGACAAAATTCGTAATATCGTGATTTCGTAAGCTCATGATCTGGCGAAAGGTAAAGGTAAGGCATCGGTCAAGCAAGATCAGGTAGCACATAGTAAAATACGCAAACAGTTCTCGAACAAATGAGAGAGAAGTCCAGATGAATTTGCGACTTTGTGTGGTCTAGGTCTTTTCATTGTAGAATTATTCAGTGCAGATAACTATAATTTTCGTGAACAGCCAATTCGAAAACTATTGTGAGCGAATTCGTTGTGTCCAAGATCTCAAACAAAACCTAAGGCGAGCTCGAGAGTGGAGACGGGAAAAGATCAACTGACTCGATTTCTCCAAAGAGTTCGTTGAGTTCTAGCCCCTGCTGATTACGAAGATCACTTCTGTACTGCAAGATAATTTCAATGAGCTAATATATGAATTTTGGGTTAGACATGAATTTTTTAGAGGTTTGCTGGCATTTTTCGCCCTTACATCAAAAGGCTTCGCTGTATTCAACTAATAGGAAACCTGGATATCTATCGAAAGATGTCTATGACAACCTTCCACCTACAGAAAGCATGGGTTTGCCCCCTTACACCCTGAACAAAAAATTTGAAGACTTCAGATTATCGCGAAACTCATCTTATGTAGATGAAAATTCAATCCCTAACTATAAGATGCAACGGTAAATAATAGCAGATAAATGGCTCGTTGACTTTGCATTTTTGAAACAATCACTGATCTTTTTCTTGGTTTTGAAAAACACCTATCACACACGGGATATGAAAACCCGGTGCCTTACGACTGATAGCCAGGGTATCCCGTTTGCACCCAACGTTTCTATCAACAAAGCAGCATTATCTTAATTTCACGAGTATAAGACGCACCTTTTTCGATTTTTCAAGCGAGCCGCTCAGCCGCCGTTCTCTTCCGGAAAACGAGACCCTTATGCCACATGAGACTCTCAGGCAATATGTAGCACTGTATATATTAGGTGGGAACCTAGTTTTGCAACTGTCTCAATATCTTTTTTTCAACGTGGCTTCAAGTTTCGTCATTATATTTAGATTATGAGGTAAGATACAATTGTAGCTGCTGTTCTGCCAAATTCTGCCGCCGCAGTGAGTGTTACGGTAGGTATATGGTACGAGGGTAGAAACTGAAAAATTTCACAGATTTAGCTGAAACTTGGTTTAAGGGGATTATTCAACATGCTGACCATGAAATTGAAATTGCATGGTAAAGGCTTTCTTGTAAGATCACTGTAGGTTTACAATTTAGGGTGTCTCACCCTCAAAGAAAAAAGGAATTGATCGAAGAGATGGATGTGATATTCGTGTTTATCAGGTCAGATAACCAATATGCGAAGTCTCGGCGATTTTTGAGGTTTCGACTTCTTAGTCATTGACAATCGTTCCCACCATCCTTTCGTACAGCGGCTCATTCAACTCTGTGAGAACTTCAAATCTCGAGTAAATTTCAATTTTTATTTCTTTTCTATTTAGTTAAACAAGTCAACTTTAGCAATAATTTACACAATTTCGGGTTTGCTCACGGTTCAGGTTATTAATGGCTTCATTTTGTCTTAGAAACCCAAGAATTCTCGAAATTCACTAGTCTTCGAAAACAGCCCAAATTTTTCTAGTACTTGTTCAAAAATCGCATAGTTTGTGCAAAGATGTAGAACGCATTACGTTTTATATCTAATCAAAGTTTGATTGCGCAACATCCAAAGAGAGTGAAGTTATGAAGGAAATCGCAAAACTTGGTTGCCAACCTAATAGCTTTTTTGGTTGCGAAGGATTCCGGTTTGTGCTTTCGATTTTAGGAAAGTTCCCCGCGTCCTATACTCGTAATTAGGGTACTTGTATTTGACTATACTGCAGACAGGGCAAAATCTGTAGACCTAAGGTCCTAACTTCTTTCACAGAACCGTTTCGCTGATTTGGAGGGTCAAACATATAATCGGTGTCCCAAAAGAACTCTTTTTTCTTAGATCGAGCACGCAAAATCAATTCTAAGCAGCGTCTAGAGCACATTAGAGTGAACTAAGCTTACAACGTGCACTCGTGCCCTGCGCTGTGCCAACAGCAACAAGTGAATGTGTAGATCAACCATGAAATCGTATAATGGCAGGTGCGGTGCTCGTCGCGTACTCAGTGTTTCGTAGTCGTCATTTTTTTTTTGCTTGGCCTATACTCGAGTCCTTTTCCGCGTGCATATGATAGGCCTAAATACTCGAAGTAACTGAGCTATGCGCTAAAGTGATGCACTGAGTTTTGGAGTGCATTGAGTGGGCATTATTGGAGTGCTTTACGCTCTTGTACCAGGGCTTGTCACCAGCTGGAACCAGGCAGATCTCGATGCGAAACCCCCCACCCTTTGATTTTCAAAAATTCTCACAAACCTTCTTTGACCTTTACTCCCCTCCCCTCCCTGACTACTATTTGTCTCTCTCCTCCCCCCCCCCCCCTCCACACACATCTTCCTTTCGCTTCTCAATTCTTTCCCCCTGCTCTTCCCACCCCCTCCATCTCTCCTTTCTCCTCCATTGAGAATGATAACAGATTATGTACCAAGAATGATTTCAAAAAGAAAAAAGGAAATATTAGCTTGGTCCGAAAGTTCTGTCCCACCATTTTTATAAAATCATAACTTCTTCCTAACATAATGTTTTTGAACGAGTAAAAATTATTGGAAAGAGCAATTTATGCACTTTCTAAAACTGCCTTGGCTGCTATCTACTAAACTCGCGACGCAGAGATAAAATTGGGAAATGGAAATCACTTCAAGTTCGGAATTTTTAAGCAAGCCCATTAAAAAATCCAAAAAGTGCCATAAACCCCTAAACAACCAATTCCTAAGTTTTCTGATCCCCTCTTTTCATGTGAGCAAAATTCGCGCTAATTGAGCTCTTCTTGGAAAAGTTATGATTTTCGAGAATAAATGCCAAAAAATCGGTTCCTTAAGAAAACTGATTTTTTTTTGACATTTTTCAAAAAATCATATCTTTAAAGAAGCAGCTCGATCAGCGCGAATTTTGCTCACATAGAGAGAGAAAATCAGAAAACTTGAGATATTGGTTGTTTTGGATTTTATGGCACGGTTTTGGATTTTTTAACGGGCTTGCTTAAAAATTCCGAACTTGAAGTGATTTCCTTTTCCCAAGTTTTTCTCTGCGTCGCGAGCTTAGTAGATAGCAGTCAAGGCAGTTTTAGAAAGTGTGCTCTTTCCAATGGTCTTTACACATGCAACAACATTATGTTAGGAGGAAGTTATGATTTTTTGAAAATGGTGGGACAGAACTTTCGGACCAACCTAATAGAAAGACAAGCAAAACAAAAGCCAAGTGATTGCTTAGGGGCGTGCTTTGCGATAGGAGCAGATTGCACTGCCAATAGAATATTTTGAGGATTATAAAAAGCCTAGGGAAAAGTTTATAGAATGGTTTCTTACTCGTATGAAATTTTTCGAGGTGAAGGCGCAATAAATGCAAAAAAAGAAGTGGAGCGGTTCCAGCTAATTCGGCGAAAAGTTCAGCACGGCTTTCGTTCACACAAGTTTCATAAATACTTGGGTCGTTGAGTCCCCATGCGCATGCGCACACCAAGTTTGATGACATACCATTGCGATTTGACTGTGCAACGTTTTTGTTTGTTTGGGATACAGCATGCTGCAAGCACGACACCGACGGATTCTTGATTCCGCAAAAAACAATATCCCCTTTGGCACAGCTCAACAAGAAATATCCCCTTTGCTTTTCCCCCCAAAAACGATATCCAGCTTGCCCAGCTTGTGACTAGACCTTGTGTCAGAGTAGGTGCAGAGACAGCAATTGAAAGGCGTCATTATGTTACCAAAACCTCATGAATTTTTAAAATTGTGGTTATGTTCAAGATAATCATTGAAAGCTTCAATAGTCCTAAATAAATTTTTAAGACAGATCCGAAAAGTTATCACACATTGTGTCGCCAGAGCAAATTCACATGAATGCTTCTATCAGTAACTTGAATAATTCATCTGAGCAAGAAAGAATTGTGATAGTATGTACCTACTGCACATGCCGCAGCCCGATAGATTGCGGCACTTCTATATTGATGGAAAATGCGCCCAGTATGATGCCTTTGGATTTAGAATTGGTCCACTTTGAACCGAGATGTGGCGATGCAACTCCTTCGGTGAACTCAACTCCGTCGGCAAAACTTTTGTGGCCACTGCCTAAGTTTGGCCACCACCGCCTAAGCGTGACGGTCGCCGCGGTTTTATTTTTTTCACGAGCGGTATTGTACTTTGTCTCTGGAGCAAGATGAAATCAAAACAAGCACAAAAAGAAGTTGTTGAGATCAGAAAGAGCTTATATGGGAAAACTAACGCATTCAGCACTTGGCACGCATCGTAAGCTGCAGCATCACAACACAGATGCGACGCCTCAGTGTCAATTCTGTTCAGAGAAACAGAGGTTGGAACGCGCAAAACATTAGAGACCTGCTAAATTTCGAATAAAAATCCACAGATGAACAGTAAAGACGTGCGTTGCCATAAATGATGAGCTCGCGCCGCTCCTTGACTTATGCCGTTTGACCTATTACT